>CAIGQQ010006936.1:1775629-1811767 GCA_903798035.1 Danio albolineatus
CCCCCCCCCCCCCCCCCCCCCCCCCACACACACACACACACACACCCGACCCCACCCCCCGTAAATGAATAAATAAATAAAATAAATAAATAAACTCTCCAACGAACGTTCTAACGTAATAAATGAAAGCATTCGATTATTTCCCTAACGTTTAATGCTCATTTAGGACAAACCCAGTATCCACTTTCGCTACGCTTCAAATCGCATGTACAGAATCCGTTTGGGAAACAGCGTCTATTTATCACTATGGAGCGTGCCAGCTGACAGTCGCGCACCGCTTTATGACTGTTTTGAGGATGTTAGGAGGAGCGACGACACCTGTAATGAAAAGGAAACGGAATCCCAACGTTTTTATATTTATTTCAAAGTGCTTCATAAATAAAATAAAAACGAATAAATAAAACGAAAGTACAGAACTGACTGGCGGCCCCTGGTTGTTCGGCGGTATAGGTTGCGTATAGGGAGGATCGGCTCTTTGATGTTTATTGTCACCCTTCAGAGAAAGACTGAAAATACCGAAGAAATACGGGAAAATACATTTATGGGATGATAGCGGGATAGAACTGTAAAATAAGGGAGAATCCCGGGAAAAACGGGAGAGCTGACAGGTATGCAAAAAGGTCATTTTAGCTATGTTTTAAAAATGCAACACTATTAGAATAATAAACATTATACGTATCAAAACACAAAACATTTTGAAGGTATAATACAGTATTTCTTATCTACCATATGTTGACATCAATTTCTGACTAATTTCTTTCTTTCTCAAGGATGTTCAACCTACTTGATGCATAATTGATTGATCCCGAACTGTTGAATTAATGAACAGTATTTGTAAAGGTGCATTATAAGTAACTGTAACTACATTACCTGAAAAATTAAAAGTAATCCCTTATTTATTTTTTCTGCCGAAAAGTAATCTAATTACAGTAACTATACAGTAACTGTAGCTCAAATAAAAGACTTATGCTCCAGCAAAATAATCTATACGCTTTTAAATAAAATGGATCTTCCGGCCCTTGATTCTGATTGGTTGAACCACATTTGAAGCTTACTTTAAAGAAATAAAACATACACCTGCGACCTCTTTATATCATTATTGCTGCAGTATTTTGCAAGTGTCTGTGCTGCTCGCCAACCACTTTGCTGCAACCACAACCATTTTTGAGGAGCTTTGTTTTTAGCGGGAACAATAATGTTTTAAATAATATTGGTACATTTTATTTGCATATTTATTTTGCTAAGCACATATACAGTACTGTACCGGTTATTAAAAGCAGCATGTTCCCTGAAATCGTTTTTTACAGTGAATTTATAAAGGCTAAGGGAGTTTTAGCTTTATTCCACACTATGCCCTGCAACACCCCTAACTGTTATTATTATATTTTATACGACAGTTCTGTGTGGTTCTCAAATCTGATTGGCTGATAGCCGGGCGATAATCTGCAATATCAGAACTCGTACAGCCTCTTCACCCTTGTGTATTACTTCGCCCACATAGACTGCCAAGCAGAGGAATAAACTCACTACAGTTTGACAAATATTGCAGCTGTTGGACAACATAATGTATCTTTGTGGCTTTTTTAGGTGAGAATGTTGTTGTTTAGATTGCAACTATGCAGTTTATTCATGAGGTTTTCATGCCGTTCAGCCTTAAAATCTTAAAATCACCAGTTTTGCCATCACTTTAAACATTACGCTAGACAATCATTCAAATACTAACGTAGTTCATTTGTGAATTATCAGACGTTTCAGCTGTTCTGATGGTCAGCTGCAGATGTGAATGAAGAAAGTAGTTCCTCATACAAAAGGGTTTTTGAGACTCTCAGTGTTTGATTTTCATTTTTATATACACGATTATGTCGTCGAATTGCTGCATAAACGGAATATCACACTAAGCAATGCGATATGGCTGTATATCGACACTGCTGGGGTGCTAAGGCACTTGAGCCAATGCATATCTCCAACTATGCAGTCATATCTCACTGCTACTGATGTCATATTGCTCATTTAAACCATGACTTTACTGGGATTTTTGCTTTTATAAACCATAGGTTTAAGTTTCACCATTTTCTGCTATTTTAGCAAGATGTATGCGATCAAACTCTGATTGTTGGCATGTTATGTTTCTCTAACCTGTAGGTACGCGTGAAGGAGGTGAACCGCTTCTTTTCTCTCCAGTACTGGATTGGCTGGAGTTTGCTGAGTCGTAATTGGACAGCGAGCTTGAAGGTGAGCAGATGTCAAAGTGGCCTGCAGGGGGTGCTGGGTTGGGGAGGGTAGCGTTGGGAGAGGACAGGCCTGAGTCTGGTTGCTTATACTCCAAGTCTGCTGAAGCATCCCTTGATAAGACTCGATGCTCCACACTCTGAGGTAAAAACAAGCGTTATAATAAGGCGTTAATTAATGACACTTACAAGCAACTTTAACAATCCTTCCTGAAAACAAACAAACAATTGAAATCACCCAAGCCAGGCTCATTCTGAGAACGTAGTTCTAAGTATGTTTCTGGAGGCTGTGGAATACGTCCCAGGAGGTACGTCTTTTTGCACTCTTTGTGCAAATGTCTCTCGCGAGTGCCGTTGCTGACCCACCCACAGGCTTCCCTAAACCCAACCAACAACTTTAAAAAAAGCAATCCAAAAAAAAATAAAAGCCCTCGTCTTATTTTTACCACGTTTTCAGACTTTACCACGTTCTCACTCTATTATTTGCTGGTTTATTTTATTTTTTTCTGATTTTGTCTGCTTTCTGGAACTGCTCCTCACCAGACTTGAACCATGTCGTCATGGTCAAGTCCTCTCTGCGTCTCAAGCAGTGTTGGGTAAGTTATCTTTAAAAAGTAATTAATTACTAGTTACTAATTACTTTATCAATATTGTATTTAAAATACTTATCTAATTACTGTGCCTGAAAAGTAACTTAATTACTCAATAAGTAACTTAACTAAATAATTCTTGAAATCCCTATAAACCTTGAGTGGACAAATAATAAAAATTTAACTCTGTAAATAATAAATACTTAGATAAAACATATAAGTCAAACATGAAATGGTTTAGCCTTTTAGTTTTTTGAATCATCTTTATTATATTCTATTTTTTTTTAAAAATCTATAATAATTACATGCATAATAATTTTTAGTATGCAATGTAACCTTCTTAAATATTATTCTGCATATCTATCGATCAGGTAGGATCATGCAATCTTTACAAAAAAAGTATTATTTTTCGCGGAATTAGAATGAAAGCCGGTGCAGTATGATCGGAAGTGGACAAAAGGCTTAAGATTTATACGGCATGGATTGTGGATTGTGTCTCTCTTGTTTACCTGTCATCCGATCGAGCAAAAGGTGTCTTATTACTCTGTGAACAGAGCAGCATCAGTCATGTTTAATTCGCCGACTCCCTCTGTCACATCTGCGTAGTCATCCTAGCCTTTCTCATAGTAATCTTCATAGCCCATGTAAGGTGCGCGATAGCCTTGAAAAAGCCGCGCGCTACAGCACGCAGGCGCGCAATGAAGAAAAATAAATTGATTAATACTGTAATGTTCTTGTCTGGGAATATTTTCATTTCGTAAAACAGCCACTCGCTTCAGCTGAGTCCGACATCTTCCGCTTTAGAATATGACTAGCAGCAAACTGGTGCGCGGCGCTATCACATGCATCTGCACTACGGTGATTTTAAAGCGCCAGAGTTTACTTTTACCTTTAGAACATAAATTAATCAAATTGTGTAAGATTATTCAGCGAGTTTAATTATTTTACAATGTAACGCAGGTACATTATAAGTAACTGTAATTAAAATACCTAAAAAAGAACAGTAATTAGTTATTTTACTTTTTCAGTGGAAAAAGTTACTTAGTAACGCGTTACACCCAACACTGGTCTCAAGTCCGCGGACGAACATTGAGAGCTAACGGGACAAACTGGTGGCAGCGGGAAAGTCGTCCACACAGAGGCAAGTGGTCAGCTGGTAAGCGCGAAAAGGAATGGCGTCACACCGCCCCGTAGCATTCGTTTGAAAAAATTAAATGCAGCCATACGTACCTCTGACCTTGTAATGTGCTGTCTCCAAAACGATCGTGGGACTACGTTTTCACAATGAGCCTGTGTTGAAATCATCAAAGTTTATAATGGAATCTACAATAGTTTAAATGGAAACTGTAATTGACCATTGGGTCTCTACTAATATGTGTTTCCTTTACTGATGGCATGTTAAAACCAATGAATCCTAATTGAAAATGTCACAAAACACACGTGATACCATTCAAATGTACTAGTTTTAGAGTAGGAGTGTACAAATGTACTAGTTTTTCACATCACATCAAATGGTTTTTGTATAGTGAAAACTTCTGTGACGGTCCCCAATGGGACATTTAATCTAAAAATGAATACTTGCTGTTCATTTACTCACCCTTAAACAATCCAAATATAGATACTGGTGTCTTTTTGTTTCTTCAGTAGAACATTTGAGGTTTTTCAAGTCAAAAGAAACCATTATTATTAGAGTCAAAATAACATACAGGCAAAAAAAATTAATACCCGTGGAGCTTTATTGCACGTTGAGGTCTTAAGAATTGGCACATATCATTTGTGGAGATACTTACTGCAATTAACAGCCTTGGGAAAATGGGGAAATCCAATTATTTTCCACAAATTTGTTATGTTGGACAGTTTTGAGTCAGTTTGGAACAGTTTTTTTTTCATTTCAATGCACTGTTTGAATAACTGGGATCATACACACTAGTATATTGCCTCATTTTGACTATCAGGTACATCTGAAAGTGAGTTATTTCAGATTGAGTAACTTTTAGATCCCTGCTGGCTCGTGCTGCGAACTGTTTCAGTACGTTCAGTTCAATCTGGCGAACTGGTTCATCCAGTTCCCTTAAAATAACTACAGTAATTCAAACGAATGATTCATTTGCAAACTGAATATTACTCTGGACCATACTTTATGCCTGAGGCCGAAGGTTACAGTAAACAATATGATGGTTATCATTGATTTGCATAAGATGAATCACAAATGACCATTGTTTTATCTAAAAATCCTGTTTAATGTTCTACTAGAAAATTTGAATGCTCTACGGCTTGCAAATTATTCCTTTAAAGCACACTCATTAAAAAAATATACCTTTAGGGTAAAAGAGCTTGTCGCTAGGCCGGTGGGCTCTAAACAATTAACTATAGTATAAAATACACAGTTTATCAATAAATAATGCTCAACGTTGCTCTTTATTGGACACTACCCCCAGGTAAGAACTGCTACACCTAAAGGTATTATTTTGGTATTTAGTTTAAACGGTGTGTACTAGGGGTTTTCGACATGTGAGGCAAACCAGCATCTGTCAAGGGGGTGCAAAAACCTAAGGCGTAATTATTGACAGTGTTGGATGATTGCAAAGGCCCTATTTTACGTGAGTATGAGTGAAGAGTTCTCAATTTTAATGTTGTCTTTATGGTATTTTATTTTTATTTGATGCTTTGTATTGACTGAGGAACATTTATTCTTAAAATTAGGCACACATGGGCTGTGTCCGAAATCGCATACTTCCATACTATATAGTACGCGAGGCAAGTCATTTCACCCAATCTTTGAAACAACTCTCGGTCAATATGCTCGGGCATTCTGGCGGAAACGTCAAATTATCCAAAATTTCTTGCCAAGTTTATTATATTAAGTATGTGGAATCAACAATAAAATGAAATAACAGCTGTCTCAATTTATGTTTTCTAAACGTCTGAATCAAACAAAATCGCCATATTTTCAGGTTGCCCGAACTAATGCGCATGTGCAAAGAATGAGATCACGACACCAACCTCATTTATGGCATTTCTACACAATTATCATCCTCTGGATAATGATCGTCTGATCATGCTGCTTTTCTTCACAACTTGGTCTTGGTGGCGAATCTCCTCCAGAAATGACAGCAACTCTTTGTTTACAAGTTTGTAGGCGTTTGAGCAGTTGCTGTCACGTGATGTGCGTTTGACAGGACAAACTGTACCTTGCGTTTGTTTCATATAGATTACAAAACCAAAGTGTAGTTGGTTCATTTAAAAGTAGAAATTTCAAGCTTTATAAGGATTTATTTTTTATGTCTGTGAAGCAATTATTCGCTGAGATTTCACTGTTTGTTGACCACAAAAAAACTGTCGTAAAACCACACGTCTGGTCTGAGCTTCTCCCCCGGAGAAACATCAGTCAATAGCAATCACTGATTGGCTCCTGTACTAGTAGGCGGGGCTTCATTTACCATATTGACCGTTACACTTTTCCCAGTTCAAAAATATAAGAGTGACACGTGTTGTGTATTCTAAGAGCTGTGTTTCATTTCAGAGGTTGCATCCTCCGAAGGATGCATTTGAAGTGCGCTGCGCCATTGTGGCACGACGAAGGTTGTCTCATTTCAAAAAAATGTAAGGCTCCTTCAAACATTCCTTCATTTCCCAGGTATTGAAGGACACAACCGGTGGATCCTTCGCAGCCTTGAACGTCCCAAGATTCATTGTGCGCTGATAATGGCTGGACGTTTTTAAAAGAAAACTCCAGTTTAAATGTGTGAATTAGGTTTATTTGACTTGAATACAGTATGTGAACACATACTGTACATGTAAAATATAAAAAAGTATACAAAAAATATACAAAGAGTATGACATGTCTTATTAAAGAGTAATTTTTGTAGACAGTTTACATTTTTATGTGTACATGTATGGATCAAAGCTTTGTAAACCTTGTTTTAGCTTCAGATAAATAAAATAATATTTAAAATCACTTTGAAAAAAAGTAATTACAAATTTCAATACTGCTTATTAACGGACGCTGTTAAGGTTGCTATGTGACGATTCTATCCTCTGTAGACTAGATTGTCTCATTTCAAAATGTTTGGTTCGGCCTGTGTGGACTTCGAAGGACTCACCTTTGAAGTCTGCATCCTTCAGAGGATGCAGCCTCTGAAATGAGACGCTAATGTCTTTGGTAGTATGTCCAAATTCATAGAATTCGAAGAGCATTATGTGAGAAGATCCCGGATGACCTACTACTTACAGCAAGATTCTGAAGTGCACATCCGATGCATGCTACGCTATCCTAAGATGAATTAGATGATGATGAAGAGAATTCATGAATGGGAGTGAACTGACGCGAGTAGGTCACGTGATGATGACAAAATGGCAGATATAGTAAGACAGAGTTCCATTCACACTCAAACTGATACTGTATAGAACGTACTTTTCTAACTGTAGAGTAGTACATTTAAATCCAAATGCAGTACCTGCTGACTGAGTAGTAGTCGATTTCGAACGCAGCCTACTGTATGTCTCTTCTTTGTGCCGTATTTGTCATTTCCACGCAAAGATCGCCCTCTGCACTCCGTCTGAGATATACCACTGTTAACAAAGCCATGTCTCAATCACAACATGTGCATGAGAATCACAGCTTTTGCTGAATAGCGTTCGAGATCGAGATCTTTAATTCAAGTAATCGTGCAGCCCTACTGGAGATACTATATATATATATATATATATATATATATATATATATATATATATATTAGGGCTGTCAAAATTAGCGCGTTAACGCACGCCGATCAATTTGAAATATTTAAGTCGTTAAAAAATGAACGCATTTAACGCAGTGGCAGTTTTTTTTTTATTTCCTGTTGTGGCCGACGTGTGTTCAGGGCCAGCCTGTCCATAGAGGCAACCTAGGCGGTCGAGAAGGGCGGCAGAATAGCGAGCGAACCCCCCGGTCCTCACTTTAATCCGCGACACCTACCCCCGCCCTCCCGGTCCTCACGTTTATCCGCGAACCGGTCACTTTCTATTTCACTTTCGGGTTGAGGGCGGCATGATCACTGTTCGCCTAGAGCACCAGTTCAGCTTGCTCCGGCCCTGCGTGTTTTTAATGAGCAAAGGAATATGGATAAAGAATAATATGGATCCATGTAAATGTACTCAGTGAAAGTGCCAGATGATGTCGCAAGCTGTCAAAGACAGCCCATTCCTCTCTAAGTTGATTCCAAGCACCCTCAAATGTTTCATTAAGTTTGACGTGTTTTCCCCTACACGCAACTTTTGTAAAGCGTATCAGAATCCTTTCTTGAGAAATACAGTCATACTTTAAGAACCGTAGTCCTGCGCGGTGATGATTTGAAGGGAGTGCGCTGTACTGCGCTCTCGCTCTCTCTCTCTCTCCCTGTCTGTGTGTGTGCGTGCGAGCGTGTGTTGTCACCCGATAATGTCAACAGACTGGACTGTCTTATAGCAACTGGCTAATGTCAAGGAGGACTAAGCAAAATTGTTTCTACTTTATAATTAATGTTCTCAACTCGCAAAACAACTTTACAATGAATACAATTGTTTGTATTTAATACTTTATTATTATTATTATTATTTTTCTTCCAATTTCCATATTTGCAATGCCTGTATTTTGGATTTTTTGTAGTTCACATAGAATCCAACATGGAAATAATTAAGTTTGTTATTGGCATTGATTGTTTTAAAATTCAAATGGCACTTACATGCCTGTGTTTTTATTTCTGTAATAAATATGGCTTTTCGTGATTAATCATGATTAATCACAAACAAAAGTGTGATTAATTAGTTAATTTTTTTAATCAATTGACAGCCCTAATATATATATAATTATATAGGTAATTACAGGCAGGAATGAATGTAGGTGACGAGGCGGTGAGAAACCACACACCAGGGACATACAATCATATTCTCTATAAACACACACAATGTACACAATACACAATTAAAGGTGCACTCAGTTATTGTTCCTCATTAAGAAAAAAATCACCCCCTCATTAAACTCAGTAATTAAAGTTTTGTTCCTCATTAAATGTCTCTTTAAACTGTATATAAGAATAGAAGTAATGGTAAATTTCAATAATCATTACAAAAACTGCTGATGTGCAGGTGTTTGATTGTCTCTCACCATGTTTTCGACAGTGCGGAGATACTTGGCACACTGTTGATGGCCGTTGTATTCAGCTAGATCCGCTGCTGAGAATCCATCCTGATCCCGTATGCCCAGGTCCACTCCATTTACCACTAGAATTTGACAGCACTGCAAAGGGAAACAGATATTGACATTACCACACTGATTATCTTGGATTGTTTAGCTAAACTTGTTTAATATTTCCTCACTGTAAAAAATGCTGGGTTCCAAACAATCGATTGGTGTTGGGACAACATGAAGGAATTAGGTTAGCATTTTTATTATTTTTCAAATAATAGTAGATTGAACATAAAACAATTAAGTTGTCCCCCCCCCAAAATTGAATAATTGTGTTGTTCCAACTACTTTTAAATATGTAGTTTGAACAGACAGGAAATGCCATTTTTTTGAGTGTATGAAAACTGTGAGCACTGCTTTTTTTTAAAAATACCTACTTCACTACATCCAATCAGCTTGCAGAAGAGAAAAACAAGCCTCGCCCACTGTTTTATCATTTAATATTCTGTTTTACTAGGAACTGCGTCACAATACGAAAACCAAAAAATGCTCAATTTGCTTAATTTGTGAATTGCAAGGTCCCAGAACAGATCGGGGTCACGGATCCGGCATTTAGTCGTGGACAAAAAAAGAATAGCATGTCGCAGACGAAAAGTCAAGGGGGAGGGGGTGTGGTGGTGGGATGTCGCGGATGAAGTTAAAGAGTGGGAGGAGCGGGTATATGGGGTGTCACGGACAAAAGTGAAAAGGGTTGGGGGGTGAAAAGCAGGCGAAGAGTGGCGTGTGTGAGGAGGGTGATTGGTAAAATTTGTGAGGGTGATTTTTATCAATTTTAATAGATGCATAATACAGCTCACCTTTTAATATGTTGTCTCATAATAAGTAATCCTAACGAATATGCATTCTAATGCACGCTGATGTTCCACTGTAAAAAGCGATCAGTTACTTGCATTATTACTTGCCTGTTTAGACATGCATCTAAACCAGGGACATGCGGTCAGGGGAGGCAGTGCCTCACCTGTCATCATCCTCACCTGCCATCATGAGATGTATACTAATGATAAAATAAATGTTTGTGCACTGATCTGTGCTAAAAATGCAAATTCTGTATAATTCAAACCATTTAAAGTTTTTTTTTTAATCAAAATTGCTTTATTTTGCGTATCTCCTGTTCAATTACAGCGTAGGAAGCGAGCTGAGGCAGCACCGAGCTGAGCCTCTCGTCAGATTGCGCAATCCCTTGCAAACTGGCTTGAGCCTGCCCCATTTGCTCGCTCAGTGTATTCTTCCAATGTAATGCTTTATTAAAATGTTTTTATACATTGTAAACATTTTTACAACATGCCCACACATTCCATATAAGTTTATGTATGTCTATCATTTATTTTGTGTTAAAATCCATCATAAAGCCGCACTGAAAAGACATAAGGTGAGGCAAGGAGTAACTCTGCCACACTGAAGAGGGCGCATGTGAGCTCACATTATTCATGTTCAGTGGTTGCTTTTTTTCTGTTATTTTATGTTTTGCTAAGACTGACTGCAAAAAATTTGACTTATAATCAAAAAGTGAATAAATAATGGACGTCCAATGCCGGAGTTAAGACTTGTTTCAAAGGACAGGACAGAAGATAATGTGATCTTTTCAAAGTCATGTCAAGACTTATTTTACAAGTACTATAAAGGTAAGACCAGTGTGTGAATCCTGTGTGTGTGAATGAGAGAGAGAGAGAGAGCAAGCAAGCAAGCAAAAGAGAGCCATGGTGTTGCGTGTGTGTGAATGAGAGCACATGGTGCTGTGTGTGTTGCTTGTTATAGTTTCAATCGCTATACATTTTACATTCTTTCTTGACCCTGCAGAATGTATCTGCCCTGTGTATAGAAATATTGCTGATATGATTTATGAAACACAATCGGTAGCTGGCAAATATGTTGGGTGGATATATTTGTAAATCTCTTTTGACTTACAAAGTGTAAGTGCCTCACCAGTCACAAACCTCACCACACGTCACTGATCTAAACAGTCTCTGGGTCATTGCATTTTTGACATCTTCTTGGACACTTTCAATGCTTCCAAACAGTTTGCAGCAATTATAAATAGCCCATGCCTTGAGGTAGTTCATTAAGATGTGATTTACCTTCTATGTGCAATTTGATTGGATAGGAATCACAGGACTGATTTTTCTAATCCCCATAAACAAGTAGAAATAAAGTAGTGACTGCAGGTTGAAGGAAAGTAGTGGAGTAAAAGTACCGATACAGCAATAAAAATGTACTCAAGATTAAGTAAAAGTACACATTTTTAAAACTACTCAGTGAATTACAATTCCTGAGAAAAACTACTCAATTACAGTAATTTGAGAGTTTGTAATTTGTTAGTTTACACGACAGCAAATCTGTCAGTGACTACAGTATATTACAAGTATAATTAGCTGTCACTACTTTTGAACTTATCCTATTTTAAAACATAAATTTAGTTTTTTTTCTTTTTTTCTAAATAATTGTATATAACTAAAGAGTGTGTTTGTTATTAATATATAGTATATTAATTTATATAAGTGAAAAATGAGAGATTAATAGTGATATCCAAGCAATAGTCCTCAGCTCTGAGTATTAGAGACTATTACACAGAATTGTGCTCATAATAGTGAGTGAAATGAATGCAGCAAAAAGGTTTGTTGTTAATAACAGCTGTCATGCGTTTAGCCCTCAGGTGGAGAACAAGAGACAATACACTCTAACAGTCGCTGTGTCTCGCTCTTCTGTCAGCAGCCCTCAGACAGATAATGTTACAAGCCAATAAAGTGCTGTGGAAAGTTCTAAACTTTCTGTAACTGGCTTTGTGACCAGTGGTAGCTTCAAAATTTAGTTTTGTTGGGGTGCTGGGGGGGCTTAACACTTTTGAGAGGTGCTAAAATATATATCTAAATAATCTAAATCTAAATAACGTGCAAATTTGGTCACCTTAATAAACAAAACTTTCCAAAAGAGCCTGTTTTACTTCTTTTTATGCTGTGCTAAACTAAAACTTATGAATTGACATAACAAAGAGAGTAAGGAAATTTAGTAAGGAAACAATGAAGGAAAAGAACTTTTTCTTGTACCTTTCTTTCGCAATATTTTTGTTTTATTTCTTTACCTTTTTTATAAAGGAACAGCTGATGTTGGCGAGGTGGGGGGGTGGGATTGGAAAAGGTAACTGTAGGATGGTACTTGATTGAGTTTACATTACATTACATTACATTACATTACATAAAATAAAATAAAATAAAATAAAATAAAATAAAATAATGAAATGAAATGAAATGAAATGAAATGAAATGAAATGAAATGAAAAGAAATGAAATGAAATAAAATAATAAAGGCGCCACGGTGGTGTAGTGAGTTTCAAATTCGCCTCACAGCAAGAAGGTCGCTGGTTCAAACCCCGGCTGGGTCAGTTGGCATTTCTGTGTGGAGTTTGCATGTTCTCCCCGTGGTTGCGTGGGTTTCCTCCGGGTGCTCCGGTTTTCCCCACAAGTCCAAAGACATGTGGTACAGTTGAATTGGGTAAGCTAAATTGTCCGTAGTGTATAAGTGTGTATGGATGTTTCCCAGAGATGGGTTGTGGCTGGAAGGGCATCCGCTGCGTAAAACAAATGCTGAATAAGTTGGCGGATCATTCCGCTGTGGCGACCCCAGATTAATAAAGGGACTAAGCCGACAGGAAAATGAATGAATGAATAAATCAAATGAAATTAAATTAAAAATAAATAAATAAAAATAAATCTACATTAGAAGAAAATAAAATAAAATAAAATAAAATAAAAACAAAGTAGAGTAGAGTAAAGTAAAGTAGGGTAAATAAAGTAAAGTAAAGTAGAGTACAGTAGAGTAGAGTAGAGTACAGTAGAGTAAAGTAAAGTAAAGTAAAGTAAAGTAGAGTAGAGTAGAGTACAGTAGAGTAAAGTAAAGTAGAGTAGAGTAGAGTAGAGTAGAGTAGAGTAGAGTAGAGTAGAGTAAAGTAGAGTAGAGTAAAGTAAAGTAAAGTAGAGCAAAGTAGAGTAAAGTAGAGTAGAGTAGAGCAAAGTAGAGTAAAGTAGAGTAAAGTAAAGTAAAGTAGAGTAGAGTAGAGTAGAGTAGAGTACAGTAAAGTAAAGTAGAGTAGAGTACAGTAGAGTAAAGTAAAGTAGAGTAGAGCAAAGTAGAGTAGAGTAGAGTAGAGTAGAGTAGAGTAGGGTAAGGTAAAAGTAAAGATGAAGGATGTCACGGATGAGGTTGAAGAAGTCGTGTTTGCTGCTATATGGGGTGTCTCAGACAAAAGTGAAGAGGGTTGGGGAGTCGCGGAAGAAAGTGAAGAGCGGGCGAGGGGTGGTGTGTGTGTGAAGAGGGGGATCGGTAAAATAAGGGATTTTGTTCCGGCACAAATTGAGCCCTGATTATTTCCAAGAAAATCTTTATAGACGTCAAATCTACAATGACATTTCCAAGAAACATTACAGGGTTGTTTTCATGGTAAATTACTTTGCTTTGTACATACCTCAAGCTCTCCGTTCTCAGCTGCGTCATGAAGAGGCGTGCCGCCCCAGCTGTCTGTCATTATTTCCCCGCCGTGCAGAAGAAGCCAGCTGAGAACCTTGGCATGACCGCGGCTGGCAGCAAAGTGCATGGCAGTGGCCCCGTCATTGTCTCTGTCAGACAGGCTGATCTCCGTGAAACTCATCTGTAGAAGACAAAAAAAGAAGAAAATTACATCAAAAAAGAAAAATAAATCAGTCACATTTACAGGTGAATCTGTATTATTAGCCCCCCTGTTAATTTTCCTCCAATTTCTGTTTAACAGAAAGATTTTTTTCAACACATTTATAACAGTTTTCAATTGTTTTTTTTTTCAACACATTTATAATAGTTTTCAATAGTTTTAATAACTCATTTCTAATCACTGATTTCTTTTATCTTTGCCATGATGACAGTAATTAATATCTTCATTCATTTTCTTTTTGGCTTAGTTCCTTTATTAATCTGGGGTCGCCACAGCGGAATGATCCGCTAACTTATCCAGCATTTGTTTTACGCAGCGGATGCCCTTCCAGCGTCAACCCATCTCTGGAAAATAAATAATATCTTATTAGATACTTTTTCAAGATGCTAGTATTCAGCTCAAAGTGACTTTTTAAAGTTAGGGTAATTAGGCAAGTCATTGTATAATGATGGTTTGTTCTGTAGACAATAAAAAGAGAATATTGCTTAGAGAGGGCTAATGATGTTGACCTTAAAATGGTTTTAAAAAAAATTAAAACTGCTTTTATTCTAGCCAAAATAAAACAAATAAGACTTTATCCAGAAGAAAAAAATATTATAGGAGATACTGTGATAAAATCCTTGCTCTGTAAAACTGGGAAATATTTGTAAAAAGCAACAACAACAAAAAAATCACTAATAAAAAGCATCTGCACATTTTCAAAGCATCTGCAAATTCATATATCAGAAAAATAGATGTTAAAATTCATTAATTATTGACTTAATTCAATCTGATTAATAATCAGTTTTCCTTAATATTTCCATATTTGTCAATAAATCAGTCACATCTGTTTCTAATCAGTTAATTGTGAGAAATTAGTCTTGTCTATCTGATAAATTTGAAGTGAGCAAAAATAATTGTCTTTTATAATCAGTATTTTACTGATAAAGCTTAATAAAAGGAGCATAACAACATACTTTGAAATTGGAGGCTTTAAGTAATTAGACAGTTCCTCCTGGATTTTGTGATAAATGAGAGAATTTAACACAATCAGGCAAATGTCACTAAATTCAGAGGAGCACTGATACAGATTTACAGAATGGGAATGGTATATCCATCCATCTGTCCAACAGCTGGTTAAAGAAACAGTCCACTTTTTTGGGGAATTTTAGTCCCCTAGATCAAACACTTACAAAACCAGTTTTAAAAAAGCTCAGTTTTACAGTAGCAGCTCAAATTTGGCACAAAAAAAAAACCATTAAACCATTGAGTTTTACCATTTTTTCATCACATCTCTGGGTCTAGTGGGAGCACTTTTAGCTTAGCTTAGCATAAATCATTGAATCTGATTAGACCATTAGCATCTCACTAGTAAATTTCAAGAAAGAGTTTTGATCATTTTCTGAAGTCATGTACTTCGACCAATGAAAAATATATAGTTGCTTGAGCCCCTTTCACACAGTACTACCGGTAAATATCCGGAAAATTACTAGAACGACTTTACCGGTAAATTCAAACCAGTGCTGTTCACACAAGCGAGGACGTTCTGGGATTTTTCCAAAAAAGACCATTCACACATCTGTTCCAAAATACCGGTAAATTCTGACGTCATTAACCAGAAATGAGCTCTAAACAGCTGCACTTGTATTTGTAAACATGGAAAAAAATTTGCCAGAAAAGCGAACTGCAGCTAAATGTTTACACATTTGTGTCCGGGTTCTGCCACTCCTGTCTTGTAAATTCTTGTTTTGGTGGCAGAGTCCGGACACTAGCTCTGTCTAGTCCTGTGTGTTGTCATTGTGTCTCTGTATGAGTGCCAATTGTGTGCACGCTTGGACTGTGCACGCTCCCGCTTGATACAGGCGCGTGGGGTCTGGGCCATAGACTGTAAAAAATATGGACGAAGTATCCGTGACGTCACCCATAGGTTTCTGATGAACCCAAAAGAAGCTACTAGTAGGCGTGGCCAAGCGTCGCCATTTTGTTCGCACGTCATCGCACCAACCGAGGCATACCAAACAAGGGCAAAGAGGCGGAGCGTGGGCGGAGCGTGAGCGGAGCTACGGGACGCATGCTGGCATTGGAAGAAAGTGTGAATTACATCCAAATACTTTAGTTATAGTCTGTGTTATTAAATGCAAGGCTATTTAGGAAATCCAGGCAGAACACTGTATGACAACGCTTCAGATGACGATTTTATAGCCTACAGCTGATCAATCTGTCAGATTCTGGAGTGCATTAGAGTTCTAAAGAACATTATAAATCATAAATTATCCGAAATAAAGCAATTACATTTATAGAGATGGTATAAGTATATAATTTTACTCACCTGGGAAACGTGAGTCCACGTGAATGGTTTGTGAGCACAATTAAGTGCACACAGCATGCCATATTATCTTATAATGGTAGGAAATAATTCCAAAAGGCGACTGACTGTGTAAAGCCACATAAAACAACACAAAAATACGATGAATCAGGCGGAATCAGCTGAGGTGACGTGACGGCGACCAGCAGGACTAGCTGTCACTCAAGTGGCCACGCCCTTAATTATGCAAACTTAATTTAGCTTAATATAAAGGAAACGGATGAGTTATAAAAAAATTCACCCCCCTCACAGTTGTCATGAAGGGTAATATAAGCTATATGAACCAAAATCGTTCTTTGTACCAGGCTGTAAACACCTTTTTTTCTGCTGTAAAATTGGCCATTTCAGCAGTGGGCTCATTGGAGATTTGCTCTATTATGGAGCCAGGACAGCCAGGACTAGCGGAATTTTCGATGAATTGCAAGTTTAAGTTACTTCCGTATAGGCTTCCATAGGGAGAGCGGGAGGTTGCCGCTTGGTCTGGGCGTGTTCGCGATTGCGTGCTCTCATCCTGGTGTTCGTTTGTCTGCAGCGTGCTGTTTCATTCCCAGCGTCTTAAGTCTAGTTGGTTTCAGTTTCGGGTGGCAATGGGTTGAAACATGCACGCTGCGTGTGTGAGAGCACAGTAAGATGTTTTCATTTTATCGTGTGCTTGTGTCTTGCGTTTGTCTAAGCACGTGGCCCTGTGTTTACATAGTGGCCGCATGTTTCTGTTGTCTGTTTTGAACGCGGTTAATAAGTTCTCTTATTGGCTGCGTGTTCTTGTCCCGTTTTATGTGAGCGCATGGCTTGGGGTGTTTTCTTGTGTCATGTGCTTTCCCGTCTATTGTCTAGCCCCACCCTCCTTGTTAACCCATTATTAGTTGATCATGTTCACCTGTTTGTTTGTTTGTTAATTATTTCTGCTTATATTCTCCTCATGTCTGCTGTCCTGTGCCAGTTCATCGTCGTTTCATTGTCGTTTCTAGTCTTGTCCTGATTCCAGTCCAGATCCCTACCAGCCTGCCCAGTCAAGTTTGTTTCATTCATTCATTCATTTTCTTTTCGGCTTAGTCCCTTTATTAATCCGGGCTCGCCACAGCGGAATGAACCGCCAACTTATCCGGCATTTGTTTTACGCAGCGGATGCCCTTCCAGCCACAACCCATCTCTGGGAAACACATCCATACATTCTCACTCACACACATACACTATGGACAATTTAGCTTACCCAATTCACCTGTACCGCATGTCTTTGGACTGTGGGGGAAACCGGAGCACCCGGAGGAAACCCACGCAACCACGGGGAGAACATGCAAACTCCACACAGAAATGCCAACTGGCCCAGCCGGGGATCGAACCAGCGACCTTCTTGCTGTGAGGCGAACGTGCTAACCACTAGGCCGTCAAGTTTGTTTATTTGTTTTATTAATGTTTTCCCCCTCGGGGTTGTTTATTTTTTGCTGTTTTGATATTTATTTTATTTTACTATTAATAAATACCCATTTGTTCTGCACTTAAGTCCTCGCTCCTTTTCCCCAACCTTCAAACCGTGACAATTTGACTACATTACAAATTCTGTGGATGGATAAGTATTGTAAACAACCTTGATGAAAACATGAGGAGGAACGAGGAACACTTTCGCATGTCGATATGTACATAATACGTGTGTGTGTTGGTGCTCACCGACGCACATCTTCACGAGCACACACGTCAAGCAACTGAAGCAGAGCTTGAAGGTAAACAAACAGCGGTTTATCATCATTTTATCAATCTTTTTTTCCACAGTTGGCATCCAACAACTAGCAGCTAAATGTGTCTGGAAAAATATTCAAAGGCATTTATTTTCATTAACAGCGCGGGCGTGAATGCGTCTGAATGTTCTGATTGGTTGCCGTAGATGTCTCACATCAGAGTGTTCTAATCATGAACGCACTTTCCAGCAATTTTTCTTCTGCATTCACACAGAGCAGCATTCCGGCAAATTACTGGTAATGTTACAACTTCTCTTTCCGGAAAATTTCCAGAAGGAATTTACCAATTTATTTTTTTAAAGAGAGCCTGTTCACACATGATCCCTTTCCGGAAAATTGCCAATAATTTTACGGAAATGTCTGTATGTTTGAACTAGGCCAATCGGTCCCAGCTAAATCCCCTCACTGATCAGCAGAGGTCCCGATCGCCAGAATTCTAAACTGTACGAACTTAATACACACAAGCCCTCTTGGTAATCTGACACCTGAAGCTCACACACACATACAGTAGGTACTACTTAAATATAGACATTACCGCTGCACCCTCTACCGCCGCAGCGGATGTATGTGTTTTTAAGTATGACCGCAGTTTGCGACTTTGCCGCCAGGGGGCACAAAGCGACGAGATGCGAACGAACAGAAATATACAGTGACTGTAAATACCCTGCGACTTATGAATTAGTTATTATTACTTATGAAATAATAGGACAAAACATTACAATTGCTTCATTAATCATTAAAAACTTGTTGACAGCTTTATTATTATTATTGTAAACGTGTTAAATTAAATAAAGATTCAGTTTGGAAAAAGTAAAATTAAAGAAATAAAAGACCACTAAAATGAAAGTAGGTACAAACATACGTACAAAAATAGGCCTAAATAAATAAATATATAAAGCAGTGTTTTAGCCTAAAAATAGAGATGTACAGTGTGTGTTATTTTGAAGTGACTAAGACATTTACTACATTAGCTTTTTCATGTACGTTTTCATTTACATTTTCATTGTATTTTACTATCTAATTATATGTCTATTGTCTATAAATAATAAATGAAAAATTAAATAGGCCTAAATAATTATTTACTTAAAGACATTACCAGTGAAACATGGAGAAACCTCCGGCGCATGGTCTAAAGAGCTCCTAATTTGAATGCTACTTTATCGAAAGCATGAAAATAAACTGACCTACCTCAAGCAGATCACTAAGATTATAATAAAAGTAATTGCAGGACGTAAATTAGTAAGTCCCGCAGGTTTGCTTTTAATAATGTAGTTTCAGTTTTCAAAACGGCACTGTTCTCCTTCAAATTATAATTGTTTCGAACTACTTAAACTGTTAATGGCTCAGTATCTTTTGTGTGCTTTAATTTCAATTTCAGTCACTTTGCATATGCATGTGAAATCTAATGTGGCATAACAGCATAAAAAGGAAAGCAGTCAAAAGTTAAAGCTAATTCAGCAAAATTATATTAAACTGCACACACACACACACACACACACATATAAACCCACTGCTCCAGTCACACAGTGCGAAGTCTTGATTTGCTCTCAATTCGCACTCAATTCTAAGCTGTTTCCCACACTCTCTGACGGGCTATTTGCCTGACTATTTCCCTGACTCTTGACTGTTTACCATTGTGATTCTATGACGCCTGCCCTGACCATTGCCTGTCTCATCGTTTATGCATTGTTGCCACCTGCCTGTGACCCTGCTTGTCATCTGATTTTGAGTGAGTGTTGTCATTTGTTTCTGTCTGCTCTTAATCAACACTCTGTCTATCTGTCATCACTTTAATACAGATGCTGCAAGTGGATCCCTCTTCATCTGACCCATCATTACAGATATGTCTAGACTTTTTTGTGTGTGTGCAAGATGCTAATGGTCTAATCCAATTCAATGATTTATGCTAAGCTAACTAGAATAAAAGCGCTCCCGCCATATATAGAGATCGACTGAATGGATTAAAAATAGTAAAACTCAACTATTTTACTCTAGGAGACTTGAAAAATTACTTCCAAAAAAGTGCTGAATGTTTTTTTTTTATTATTAATGATGAAAGCTCCTTGATTTTTATTTGTAGCATACAATGACTGATGATATACTGAACACATCATAGGCAGCATGGTGGCTCAGTGGTTAGCACTGTCGCCTCACAGCAAGAAGGTCGCTGGTTTGAATCCCGGCCAGTTGGCATGTCTGTGTGGAGTTTGCATGTTTCCCCCGTGTTCGTGTGGGGTTTCTTCCGGGTGCTCCAGTTTCCCCCACAGTCCAAAAGACATGCGGTATGGGTGAATTGGATTAACTAAATTGGCTTTAGTGTGTGAATGTGAGAGTGTATGGGTGTTTCCTAGTACTGGGTTGCGGCTGGAAGGGCATCCGCTGCATAAAACATATGCCGGATTAGTTGGCGGTTCATTCCGCTGTGACGATTCTTGATAAATAAGCCAATAAGCCAAAGGAAAATGAATGAATTAGTACATCATATTAAATAAATATACGTTATTTATTTTAGCAAGATTTTTGTAATGCTAATAATGTTGCTAGTGTAGGAAGTTATGATCATTTAGAGTACTTTCTGTATTAAATACGGTCCAATTGTCTTAAGCTTAACACATTTACTAAGCTCTCTGTGTTTAATTATTACTGTTTAGGAGTTTCTCCTTATTTTTGGGGTCAGAAATAACGACAATATATAAAAACGAGATTTTACAAAAACACACAAAAACCATTAGCAATGCTGTCCCTAATCCACTGAGACAATAATAAAAGCTGTTTTCAGCTCACCAGCCAGACAATGACCGTGTTGTGCCCCATCTGGGCAGCAGCGTGCAGTGGTGTCATCCCATCATTGGCTCTGATACTTGGCTCCGCCCCGCAGTCCTTCACCAGGTACTGGACAACTTCCAGGTGGCCCTCCTGACATGCAAGGTATAGTGGTGTGGCACCATTCTTGGTTTGGAAATTGACAACTCTGAAAACACAAAAAAAATCAAGGAAATCATTCATTCATTCATTTTCTTTTTGGCTTAGTCCCTTTAATAATCTGAACTTGCCACAGCGGAATGAACCGCCAACTTATCCAGCATACTGTATGTTTTAAGTAGCAGATGATCTTCCAGCTGCAACCCATCACTACAGCCAATAGTAATGCCCGAATTCACCTATAGCACATGTCTTTGGACCCGGAGGAAACCCACACAAACACAGGGAGAACATGCAAACTCCACACAGAAATGCCAACTGGCTCAGCCGAGGCTCGAACCAGCAACCTTCTTGCTGTGAGGCGATCGTGCTACCTACTCAAGACGCCCAAGTAAATTATGTCAAAAACAATTTTAAAAATGGGGGAAAAAAACTTCAACTGTATAAAAGAAAATAAACAGATTTATATTTATTTATACTAAATAATTAAAATATATGTTTTTGGGTAGTGGGCCATGGCCATTATTTCTAGCTTACTTTAATGGGCTATATGATAATATAAATGATGACTTTGCAGCAAAATAGGCAAGAAAGGTCTAGATGTAAGGAAATATTAGTAACATTTCAGTTTGTTTGTTTGTATGCTCTCTGAATTGTTTGTTTGAGACAATTACATGTTTAAATGAGAGTAATAAAAAGTCAACCACATAGTTTCTATATGGTTCAAGTTTTTGTTTTTTTGTTTTTTGGGGCGGGGTGGGGATAGTTGGATATGCGGTGATTCACCAAGGGTGCCATTTAAACTAGAACCACCACTGGTTGGACCAAAACTGTGCAATGCTCCGGCCCTCCAGGAACTGACTTTGACATCTATGTTGTAAGTGTTGCAGGGTGGATGCTACATTGTGTCTGTGGTAGTAAAAATAAATAATTTCACTATGCCCGTATTCACAAAACATCTAAACGTAATCTAAAAGTAGCTCCTAACATTATGATTTAAGTGAAAATCTTTAAAACAATGGCTGTGTCGGTATTAAATTTGAGTATCGAGATATGTCAGTATTGAGATACGTATCGAATCTTGACTTGAGTGTATCATTACACCCCTACTTAGAAGTGCAACAAGCTGCATAATCTGAGGTGTTGTCTGTTTCCACATCATTAGGTTCTATCCATTAGATTAATCTCAGTTGTTTGTTGAAGAGAGATATGCTATCACTATTTCCAATGCACTTAGACGCAGGGTTTTCCCATTTTAGATGATGACCTCTAATATCAGCACTAAGTCCTTTCTAACTAATCAGTTCAATCCCTTCTGCCAATTTCAACATGAAACCTAAAAAAGTGAATGAATGAATGCACACATACAGTTAAAGAAACAATTATTCGCCGACTTGTGAAATTTAAATTCTTTAAAAAAAATCCCAAGAGCTGTTTAAAGGAGAGACAATGTTCTAAAACACATTTTAAAACATAATACTTTTAATTACTGATTTCTAGAAAACTCATTTTTTCAGTCTTTGCCATGATGAGAGCACACAATATTTTACTAGCTATTTAGCAAAATACTAGTATTCAGCTTAACGTGCAACTTAAAGGCGTAACTAATAATAATAATAAATCCTTTCATTTATATAGCGCTTTTCTGGACACGCAAAGTGCTTTACACATTAGGAGGACTCTCCTCATCCACCACCAGTGTGCAGCATGCACCTGTGATGTGATGGCAGCCATATTGTGCCAGACCACCCAGAGTGATGAAGCCAATATGGTTTGTGAAGAGCTATGGCTCTATTTTAACGTTCTAGGCGCAAAGTCTAAAGCGCAGGGTGTAAAAGCATTAAGGCGCTGTTCGAATCCACTTTTGGTATTTTAAGGACGGATAAATAATCTCTGCGCCACGGCGCATGGTCTAACAGGGTTGTGCTTATTCTCTTAATGAGTTATGGGTGTGTTTTGAAAATAAACAAATCAGATTCTCATCTCCCATTCCCTTAGAGAGTCAGTTGTGTCGTGCCATGGCGCATTTGCTATTTGCTATTTGCTATTGGCGGACTTTGTAAGTGGAATAACTGAATGCTTCACTACTGTGGTAAGAAAACAGTTAAACAGAGCATCTGCAGCGCAAGGATAAAGAATGAGCCTCCTCCATTCAGCCTCTTTACTTTCACTTTCTTTTTCTCTCTTTTGTGGATAAGGAAAAGGTGTTGTCCACAGACATCCGTTAGCCTACATAATTATTTTCGTTTGTTAAGTGCAAAGTTTTGTTTTAAAACTATTTCTAAATTCAGTTCTAATTTCCAAACAAATGAACAAATAAACAATAATAATGAAGTGTGGTCAAACAACAAAATTATATCTAAACACACGTCCTATGCCCCATATGGTCAGGTGGACAACTCTAAGCTTGTTTTTAATAAAACAAATATAAATATGCATATAATAATACTACTAAATATAACATTATACAAAAGTAAGTTGTCGTGAATAAGCTGAAAAAGCCTCCTGAGATGAAGAAGACATGCAGGCAGTTTTTATATTTATGTAGAAAATAATACCTTAATATTTTATTCCTTTAATTCTTTATCACTTGTAAACATATTTGTGTATTGCTGTACATCCTGCTTGTTTAAGCAATGTGTAAGTGGGGAGTATAACTAACGTGCTCTGCGCTGGACTTTAAACCTGCTTTAAGCAGGTCTATTGCACAGTCTATTTTAGTTCCTCAAAATAGCAGCGTGCCAAAAATGCACCTTAACACACCTTTGTTCTTGAACACCCATGAGTCCAAGTGGTGCAAATGGATTTGATATTTAATTGATAATTTTGATATTTTGGCGGAAAACGGAAGAATTAATGAATAAATGCAACACATCATTTGGATAACGATTAATGTCACTTTTTTCCATTTTATACGGTTCCTTTTACAGCATCGATGTTGTAATGTAATTAAAATATAATCAGATAAATAAACTTTGGCATTCATTTAGTTGCTCAATCGTAAATAAAGATAAAAAGCTGTTTACCTGCACGCGCCTGTCAGGATTAGCAGGCTAGCGCAGAAGCTCCATCGAATATATTGGGGTAAAATAAATGTTTATATTTTAAAAACATGGCGGGGAAAAATGTAAATTAATGCAGTGCTTCTTGTACATTCTGAGACCCACTTTATATCGCAAATGACTCAGCCAATGGAAATTGCTGATTTTTAAAAGAAAATACACCTTAAACGCACCAATTTTGTAATGGTAAACAGTTCACAGAAAGCGCTTGACCCAGGTTAGTGACAAATTAAAATTCCTTCCGCATATACCCAATTATGATATGAGGATAATTAGGAGGCCATGATGGACAGAGGCCAAATTTAACCGGGGTTAAGCCCCTACTCTTTTTCGAAGGATATCCTGGGATTTTTAACGACCACAGAGAGTCAGGACCTCGGTTTTAACATCTCATCTGATCATCTGAAAGACAGTGCTCATTTAGAAGTATAGAGTCCCCATCAATATACTGGGGCAGGATGAGCACCCCCTGCTGGCCTGACCAACACCACTTCCAGCAGCAACCTAGATTTCCTATGTGGTTTCCTATCCAGGTAGTCACTGGGCAGAGCCCTGCTTAGCTTCAGTGGGCAACCATTTGAGAGTTGCAGAGAGCTAGTTGCCAGCTAGTTTTTAATCTAGCCGGAAACTAGGTTACAAAGGTTAACTATAGGCAAGATCAGTCATCTGACAACAGTGGTTTAGTCTGTAGCCATCAAATAAAAATAGTTTTATAGAGGGCTAATAATATTGACCCTAAAAATACTATTTTATTAATTAAGATTTAAAAACTAAAAAAAATAAGAATTTCTCCAGCATAAAAAAAATATTACGGAAAATCCAGAGAAAATCCTGTGTAAAACTTTTTGAATAGAATTACAATTTCACTGGAGGGCTGATCATTTTGCCTTTAACTGTACATACTGTACAAGCAAAAACAACTTCATTAGGAAATCCCAGAAACACATCTTTCAAAATGAAACACCAGTCCAGAGTTTGGCCTTTCATGCAGCAGTAATATGTCTGTCCTAGAACCTTCCGCAAAGTCACAGCAGGACTTCTAGGAGAGCACAGGAGTCTCTTTATAAATACCCTAAAGCTCAGCTTAATTTGGACACAGACTGACAAGGCATCAATGAGTGTCTTAAGAGGATCAACGCTGCTACTCGCTGTATTTTCTCTCTCTCTATTCACTGCTTCTGTTCAGGATAAATACTATGTGGAGCGTTACAGATTCTCTACTTAGGTTTCACCTTTCATTTCAATTCAAGTTTATTTGTATAGTGCTTTTCACAATAGTTATTGTTTCAAAGCAGCTTTACAAATATAGAGGACCAGGTATGGAGGATCAGGAGTGCCAGTTAGAAATAAAATGAAGAATCAAATGATCAATTTAATAATTGAAGCATAAAAATGTATATAAATAAATCACAATTTAAACAAATAATGGACGAATAAAGCGACATATTTACATGTGTTTTTTTTAAACTGTGTTTTTAAATCTCATTTAATAAAGCAATAAAACAACAAATTAATAAATCCAACCTAGTCTCATTCTGAAAACGTACTCCTTTATACATTTATGGAGAGCGCCAAATGTGTCCCAGGAGTTACGTTTTTTTTGCTTTTTTTTTGTTTGTTTTCCCGAATACCAGAGGTCGCTGTGTACGCTTTTTCAGATCTTAAATTTCTCTCACGAGTGGCATTCGTGCCTGCTGTTCTCATGTAAATCCACCAGAGTCCGCTGACGACTGACTTTCGACTGATTGCATGACTGACGGACCAACTGACCTACCCTTCTCCTTTCCGAAACCCAACTAACAGTGTTTTCAAAAGCACCAGAGCCCACCTACTTCCCTATACCCAATTGACAGTATTCAAAAGCAATCCAAAAAAAGGCCCTTCCTAATTTTTACCATGTTTTATCACATTCTAACCCTGTTATTTACTTGTTTATTTTATTTTTTGGCTTCTGTTTTTATCATATCCGCTTTATGGAACCATTCTTCACTGGACTTGAACCGCAATGTCATGGTCAACTCCTCTTTGCATCTCAAAACTGGTAACAGTGTGAAAGCGTAGCGTTCATTTTAAAAACGAAATGCAGCCATATGTACTTCTGGCTACATAATTTGCGATCTCCAGAAATGTATACAGGGCTACGTTTTCAGAATGAGCCCATGTAGAATAAATCACAATTCAAATGAACGAATAATGGACAAATAAATTGACATATTTAAATGCGTTTACATAATTCCTTCATTTTTATTTCTAACTGGCACTCCTTGTCCTCCATATACAAAAAGGTGCACTTATCTCAATCTAATAGAGCACCTTTGGGATGTGGTGGAGCAGGAGATTCGCATCATGGATGTGCAGCCGACAAATCTGCAGCAACTGTTATGCTATTATGTCAAAATGGATCAAAATCTTTGAGGAATATTTCCAGTACCTTGTTGAATCTATGCCACGAAGGATTGAGGCAGTTCTGAAGGCAAAAGTGGGTCCAACCATGGCACTAGTAAGGTGTAAAGTGGCCGGTGCGTGTATATAAGCAATGTAAGACCTCATGAAATGAATAATAAGGGTTAAATTAAGCAGTTTAAGTTTTATATTTCGGTAATATGATTTATTCACTTGCTATAAATGTGCTTGTTTTGTGTTTGTTTTCTATTTCTTTGTATACAGAGTGTACAACCCCCACCCCCAAACACACAAACACACACGCACTAGCAGTCACACAGTCAAAACACAGGATTAAAGTGCAGTAACCAGGTACTGTAAACAGTCTAATTCTACAATCAGACTAAACAAGTCAGTTTAATTACATTAATAGTTTTAACACATCATCGGCATATGATTAGCACTTAAAGGGCACATGTTTTTTTTTTTTTAAACTTTTTTTATATTTAATATAAGTCTTTTGTGTCAGCAGAATTTGTCTGTAGTTTCAGCTCAACATACTCATCATATTATTGATTATAGCTGTCTAAAGTCTGTGTATTATAGCTCTGAACAGTTTTTTGCTGTTTTTGGTACTGGTCCTTTAAGGATAGTCCTCCCCGCCCACCATTCCCACGTGCCTGTCAGCGTGCCTCAATCTCCGCCCTCGGCTGCATCAGACAGACAGGCGCAACAGGAACAGATGTAAAGGAAGCAGATCTCACTACGTTTAAGAAATACTACAGTAAGAACGTTACCAATGACTGTTTGATGTGTTTGTTGAGGAGTTGCAATGATGAGTCACACACAATGTAATTACAAAGTTCAAGCACGCACGCATGCACACACACACACACACACACACACACACACAGACAGACAGACAGCAGCTTTGCACTGCTTTTGTAAGCAAATGTGAAAGGATACAGGTTAATATCCACTGCTGTATGGATATCTGCAATGTTAATGTACAAAATAAACCTGATTTAGTGTCAACAAACCGAGATTGAAGCTTCTTTTTTGCTGACACGCGGCTGTGGTGATGAAGTAAAGCTGAAGTGAATCGCTGTAGTTCATTACAAAAATGCTCTGTTTTAAACACGTGTTAAACTTGTGAATCTCACTTTTGATCACATCTGATGGTGATTGATGACCTTCGCGAACTGAATTGATCTTTTATTCCCGGTTGCTTTGCGCACGTCCTGTCTTGTTGATATGATTATACGCGTTACTACGGAGACATGTTAATACGCAGCTGTCAATCAATTCGGTGGGCGGGGGGACCGCACTCCTACGTAAAGTTGCGGTCGGTCTCAAAACTGCTCCAATTGGTCCACCGTTTTGATGCTGTTAAATTTAAAAAAAACGGACTGGGTGTTTATACCACCCCAAAATGACCGTCTATACACTATACCTACACATATGTCTGTCCAAACAGCTGAAAAAGTAGATTTTTTAAAATAGGTGCCTTTTAATTTACATATTTGAAAATATATGGATGGGTTATAAATCTCGAACGCGTATAAAAATAACAAACGTGTGACTACGCTCGAGAGGCTTCCGAAGGAAAATAAAGTGATGCTGAATTTTTAAAACAGGAAGAGGGATTAATCAGGGGCTCAGTCATTAGGAAGTGATCAGACGTGTGAATCTTTTATGAACGTAACCCTAACAGGCACAGTCACCCGTGCACTGAGGTGGGGGGGCCAGGGCACCACACACATGCACACACACACAAACCTGCATAATGACCACAAACAAAACACACACACATATACACAAATAAAACTATGATTACTAATGTAATAACAATATGGACTAACTGAAATATGTCTAATGTTTACTTTAATTTTAAGAGAAATGGAGGATTAGTGATAGTGTGCCATCATCAATACAGTTTTACAGTCTATTATATAATTAATATACAATCACAATCTATATTCGTCAAACATGTGACTTCCTCATCTCTACAAAAACAATGACATCATAACACTATTGTGTGTTCACAGAGGTCATTGACCTGATACCGCCTTCTTTGCGGCACAGCTGTCCTTCCTGGATGAATTATTTAGGTCCCAGTGAAAAGGTAACAGAAGCAGCTGTCAGAAGATGTGTGGCAGAGCAAAGCACTTCAACCAACAAAGTCCCACTTGACCTCTCATTCACAAAGCCCGGCTAATCAGTTTCTTCTTTTTAATTTCTACAGTAACGCTCTTAAGCGAGCAATCATGCTAACTGTAAATAATGCTGGAATATAATGGAAACGGGGTGGCTCACTGTTGCCACACAGCAATAAGGTCGCTGGTTTGAGTCCCGGCTGAGCCAGCTGGCATTTCTGTGTGGAGTTCTTCCCATGTTCACGTGGGCCTGTCACAATAATCAATATATCGACTTATCGCACAATACATGGACATAACCTCAATCATTTTTGGTGATGCAATATATATCGCCCATACGTCAAAACCAAAACATTTTAGCTGATTGCACAATCTCTCTATCTCTATTGGAGGTGTCAGTGTGATTACAAAAACACTATAGTCTTTGACATAAATGACTAAAGTATATTTTGATGTGGGTGTCTGACAACTGAAAATAGATCTGGAGCAGATATCGCAGCCTCTGTTACTTTTTGCCTTGCAGTTTTTTTGTTAACATTATTATTATTTGTTTTGGATATGCGTTTTCACATTCTGATTCCAATGCCTGATCATTATGTAACACGGGGTAGTGACACTTGACAACAGAGGTGCAGATCCACATGCAGGTTTAATGGCGATGTCAGGTAAGCAGTGATCAATACAGGGGCAAACACATGTATACAGGCAATCTATAAACGTGGTCAAGAACAGGCAAGAAGTCAGAAGGCTGGCGGCAGGCAGGGATTAACAGATAAGCAAGGCAAAGTTTAAAACACAGGAAAACAAGAACGCGTTGTGATGTCACTAAAGTAAACAAGACTAAGCAACAGTGAGTGCTTCTGTGTGGTTTAAATAGTGTGTGTAATCACAATCCTCAGGTGGTGTGTGTGCAATCAGTGGTGACTTGCAGGAGTGTGTGTGTGTTGCATAAGTGAAGATGTAGTCCATAAACAGGCGGATTTGTAGTTCTTGTGTGATAGTCGTGTTTACCAGTGATCTCTGGAAGTTAGATCGCTGGTGATCATGACACATTAAATTATTAAAATGACTAAATTAAATTAAATATTCTTAAGAACAAAATATTATGTGTTCTTTTGAAGAGTTTACTTGCGTTATGATGCTATAATATTGCCGTTCTGGCATTATATAATGAGTGGCCTAAATGGTCTTAAAATGACAATAATATCGTTTATCGCGATATATTTTGGTGCAATATATCGTACAACAAAAAATAGATATCGTGACAGGCCTATATTCACATGGGTTTCCTCCGGGTGCTCCGGTTTCCCCCACAGTCTAAAGACATGTGGTATAGGTGAATTGGATAAACTAAATTGGCCGAAGTGCATGAGTGTGAACGAGTGTGTACAGGTATGTGTGTTCACTAGTACTGGGATGCAGCTGGAAGACTCCAAAACAGGCTGGAATAGTTGGCGGTTCATTCCACCGTGGCGGCCTCTTAAATCGAGACTAATCTGAATTAATGAATGAGTGAATGAATGAATAATGGAAACACAGAGAAATGGAACTAAAGGACAGTTAGTGCTGAAAAACTAAATAGCCCTTTTCTATGGCAGTCAGTGAAGCACATATGAAAAAACATTTATTGCTACTTCTCAGCATATTAATGGACATTAGCATCAACAACGTCAATTTAAAAGAAAATCTGTTCACTTGATGACTTCAGCATATTTGGGCATTCAATAAATCCTTCACAATAGGGTTATCAAAATTATTGACTTTAGTTCCAGTTGATGTTGAAATTCTAAAAATGCCTATTTTCGGCCAACATCTGAGAACATTTGAGCCAATGGCCAGTAAGCTGTGCTTAAGAACGTACTCAACAGTGCTCAAATGTTTGCTAGAACCTTAGTTTTTAAAATTTATTTCAGTATCAGTCAATAGTACATTCAGCAGGGTGCTCAATCCTGTTCCTAAAAATCCACCTTCTTGCAGAGTTCAGCTCCAACCCTGATCAAACAGGAAGCATGTGTCTCGCTGGTTCTTCCCGGTGTAACCCAAAACCAGCGTTCTAAATGGGGCTTAAGCGGCTGGAAACGCGAGCGATTAGCGAGTGCTGGAACAGTAGCTTGCCTCTTGCGAATATATGCAGCAGTTGTAGTAAAAAAAGGCAGAGTTTAACTGCACAAACGGACATTGGTTCTCCCAACGCTCCCATTTCTGTGTCCAGCAGCCACACCTCCGTTTTCAAATGTCTCCGTTTTCCTCCATCCACACTGAGACGGAGCAGCAGCATTTTACAATAAAAACGGCCTCTCCAGCGGTTCAAAAACGCTCCGTTTCCGCAGCTCAAAAACTCCGGCGTAGTGTGGACGGATGGTGTAACAGTAGCAAAACTTATGCGTTTTAAAACGAAAACGCACTACTTTAAACGGGGCCTAAGTAGGATCTGATGGTAATTAAATACAGGCGTGTTAATCAATGTTGCAGCTGAACTCTGCAGGAAGGTAGATCTTCAGGAACGTAATTGAACACCCCTGACATGCAGCACATTTCAGCAAAACACGTTGAGCAGTTCTTGGAAGATGAAAACAATGAAGTACTGAAATGGCCAGCCCAGAGTCCCGAGCTTAACCTGATTGAAAATCTCTTTAAAATCTTTGCTGGCAGCTAGCACTCTGCAGCTCTCACATGGTCACCCACTGAAGCTAAGCAGGGTTGAGCCTAGTTAGTGCCTGGATGAGAGACAAGTTGGGAAAACCAGGTTGCTGCTGGAAGAGCTCATCAACCTGTCGTTTGTGTGGGACCCATTGGCCCAGTACATCTTTTAAAATTGTACAAAATGAACAGATTCCTAAATCCCATTGTTCAATTGTCCATTATACCAGTGTTCATTTCGTTAATGAAAAATTTTCGTCATAATTTTCGTGACAAACAAGTTTCTACCGATGAAAACTAGACGAAAGCTGAATAAAAATGAAGTGATGATGACGACAACTTTTTTACTTTTTTTGAAAAGTAACTGATCCACAGTAGACGCAGGATGCAATTATGTCATCATCCATAGGTGCATCTGTCTGTCTGTCTGTCTGCCTGTCTGATTAAATTATGTAAACGAGATGGCAACAGCTAAGAGAAAAAGAAGATTCATGTTTGTTTCAAGACAAAATGTTGATAAAAACAACAAAATCTACGATATCAGGCCAGGGAATCATCCCGAACTCCTCACGGTAAACTCTGTCTTTTTATTTACCCGAGTGTGTGCTTTTGCTTAACCGAAACGGTGTAGTCTCTCGCTGACCTTTAGAGAGGCCATTAGGTTGTACATTAAACATTATTAAATCGGTAACATGATCATGGCTTTCATTCATTTTGTGAGGATTTTCGCGCTAGGTTCACTTCACGTGCGCTATGGGCGTCAGACGTGATCGTCATGACAGCCATTTACAGTGTACCTCTGCCACAAAACAAAAACTGCTTCATTCAGGACGTCGTTCAGCGGTGTGATTATTTCTTACTTTAAGGATGTAATTATTTATTTACTTATTTGCTTTCTATAGGCTGACATTGCAATTGCAAAGTGAAGTTAAACTATTTTAAGCCCTTTTAAAGATTTAATTGCATGAAACTGTTCAACAGACTGGTTAAAAAGACAAGTAGTTTGCCACGTTAAAATGAAGGATTTGCTAAATAATTGCAAAGTCCTACATTTTCAGTAGTCTACTATTCTTACCGACACATAATTTTACATATTACATATGATATAAATAAACAATGCATATCCAATTTTTGGTCTTCAATGGAAAAGCTATATTTCATATTTTAATTAGACTGTTTTATTTAATTTTAAGTTAGAATGTTTTGTATAAATAAATGTATCCAGCATTTAATTAAATTAAACCAAATATATTTTGGTCAGCTAAATCTAGAGTAGATTCAGTCGAATAAAATCTTATGAAATTTTGTTGACCAAAGCTAAAATGATTCAGAAGACTAATATACTGTATGAATAAAACTAAAATGGAATTAAAACTAAAACTAAATCAAATTATTCTGTCAAAAATAACACTGCATTGTACCCACTGTTTAAATCTAGTATAAATAGTCTCAGGTTTAGAATCTGGGTCATGCGCCACCCAATTCAGAATTAGAATTTGTTTTTAGGGGTCTAATAATATTGACCTTCAAATGGTTTTAAAAAAATTTGAAACTGTTTTTATTCTAGCCAAAATAAAACAAATAAAGCCTTGTTCACACTACAAGCGACTCGCAGAGGCAAATCGACAATTGACTGTTCATTTCAACTTAGATCGATCGACTTCCGGCGACCTCTGTCTACATGAGCAACAGTGACCGTTGACGACAAGGTGGCCGTGTTGAGGGTCAAAGTCGAGAATCCTTCAACCTTATGCAGAGTGACTTTCTTAAGCTACAGCCGATAGGAGCACCAGTACAGCTCATGTGATCTTCTCTCAGCTCACACACAGGGCGGTTGTATTCTTGCTGTATATACCTACACAGACCTGCGTTTGAAGCAGGTCGCCACCCAAAGCGACAGGCAGCTACAAAGTCTGAATGCTAGTCTGAATGGGGCAAAAAGCCACCATTCCACTGCACATGACATTTGGACATGACTGTCGGAATACGCCCCCCTTGTGGCAGTCGCACAATATTTTCAGTGTCGTCGCACACCATGGGGTAGACGCTGATTCTTGCAGTGTCCAAAATAAAGGAGTGCAAGAGCAAGAGCCTTTATTCTCTGTGTGTTCACCATGGTTGAATGAATGAATAAATGAATGAATGAATAAATGAATAAATGAATACTTAAACTTATAGACAGCTAAAAATGTTGGAGGGAATGTAAAGACAATATAATGTCTTTTTATTACTCATTTATGAATAGAATTGTTTTTTAATATAGACTTTTTCTGATTCCAAAAAATAATGAAAAAAATCCTATTTCTCATCTCGCACGCATCTGCTTGGACAACACTGAAATACATCACATCCGGTCAGCCGGTCGCATACGGTCTAGTTGCAGGAGTTCAAATTTTTCAATGGATTTGCAGCTCAAATAGGATCAGAATTTTCCGCATACAGAGATGATGGGAACTCCATTGGAAATTAATGACTTCCGGTCTGTCGCTTGTCTTGTGCAGTGGAAAGGCGGCTTAAGACAGAAGAAAAAATATTATAGGAAATACTGTGAAAAATCCCTTGTACTATTAAATATCATTTGGGAACTATCTGAAAAAGAAAAATCACAGGAGGGCTAATAATTTTGACTTCAGCTGTATATTTCAAAGCACGGTAAAATTAAATCTAACATATTTCACTAACACATATCAACAGCCATGGCCGTAAATCTCATTTTACAGTAGGGGGGGACAATAAATATAAAATTTCCCTTGAGCAATTTTTTGAAGGAGACACAAATAATACAGTCAAATTGTACTTATAAAGATACGTCCCCACAGGTAAAAACTTTGGTTCTATCATTATTATTGCAGCATGGAGACTGTCATTATGGTTATTTTTAAAGTTTTTTCTCAGGTATAATGACAGCAGGGCGCCACGGTGGCGTAGTGAGTAGCACGTTCGCCTCACATCAAGAAGGTCGCTGGTTCGAGCCTCGGCTGGGTCAGTTGGCATTTCTGTGTGGAGTTCGCATGTTCTCCCCGTGGTTGTGTGAGTTTGCTCCCGTTTCCCCAAGTCCAAAGACATGTGGTACAGGTGAATTGGGTAAGCTAAACTGTCCGTAGTGTATGAGTGTGTATAGATGTTTCCCAGAGATGGGTTGCAGCAGGAAGGGCATCCGCGGCATAAAAAAAATTGCTGGATAAGTTGGCGGTTCATTCCCCTGTGGCGACCCCAGACTAATAAAGGGACTAAGCCGAAAAAAAAATGAATAAATGACAGCAGATTTTTCTTCAAATTATGTATGTTGTGTCTGGACAACAGACTGACTCCTGAAGAAGAAGAAATGCAGGAAAAGATGTTTTCTACACTGATAAAAAACTTGTTTACATTACACTTGTTAAATGGACAGATCCTACTGTAAATAGGTGAGCCTGTGAGGTTCATCTGCTGAACAGCCACAACACTAAAAACATTAAAGAAATTGCTCATCCAAATAAAAACTCATTATCCCTTTCCCCCCTTCCTGAAACTGTACATCTGATTGACCCTGCTCTGCTGTCCCTCAATATTTTATTTCTGCCTTGCCTGTGATTAACATTATGACATTAGTTTTTCATAAGCACTCATTCCTAAAGCCAAATTGCCTTAATATGTGAACTTTTTGTGTTTGTTGGCGTTTAAGTGCACTGAAAATGATCTTATGTCCACTTTCCTTTTCTCTGTCATTTTATCTAGTCACTGCTAGGCATGATTATAGGCAATGGTAATTCAAAGTGTTTTACATAAAGTATGTATGAAAAGATAATCACAACAATAAAAACAAGGAACTCAAAAAAGGTTAAAACTGTTGTTTTGAATTAATTGTCATGTACGACCAGAATGGAAATTGATTAAGGGTGCTTTCACACGAGCACTATTGGTCCGCACCCGGGTTCGTTTGGTGTCATAGTACGGTACGTTTAGCTAGTGTGAACACGTCTTCTGAACTCGGGTGCGCACCCGTGAACCGTACCCGAGTCCGCCTGAAAGAGGTGGTCTGGGGTACAGTTCATGTGAACTCTGGTACGGTTGTTACATCGCGTGATGTTCTTAAAGTGTATAATAATTTTGCGGCAGATAGTCACGAGTTGCTTTCTGTATGTCCAAAACCAAAAGGTTCAGTAAAAGCGAAACGATCGCGATGTGCGAAGTGCGGATGTCTTTCCATTTTGGTGCTTTGCTTTCGTGTCCGTCACCTGGCAACAGCCGTACACAAAACAGCGGCTCGATGACACAAGCGTACCGGGGTTCAGAAGGAAAAAAAGACAGTGTGAACACAAACCAACTGAGAAGGTGGCAAGGGGAGACAATCAAACTTGGGTAGGGTCCAGGCAATTGAACCAAGTGTGAAAGCACCCTAAACAAAAATACAGTGGGGTCAGTTCGGACGTAGCAGTGCTCATTTAGAAAATGCAAAGCTAAAAAATATGCTAATTATGGCCGTTTATGTTGTTAACATTATGCAAACTCATCACAAATAAAACAATGCTGGGAAACGGTTTTGGCGCGTTAGCTTGCAATGTGATGCAATGCAACAAGCTATTGTCAACAAGCTAACGCTAACGCTAACTAGATAGGTAATATTCATTCATTCATTTTCTTTTCGGCTTAGTCCCTTTATTAATCCGGGGTCGCCACAGCGGAATGAACCGCCAACTTATCCGGCATTTGTTTTACGCAGCGGATGCCCTTCCAGCCACAACCCATCTCTGGGAAACACATTCATACATTCCAGATAGGTAATATTTCAAACGCTAATATAGCAGGTGCATGGAAAATCCATTGGTAATCAGCATTTTTACCGCAAATACTTTATGAATGAGTCTGTATCGACTACATTAAAGAGAATCGCTTTATTTACAGTGAATAAAGTACCCTATCCTTACTGAAGTTCCACATGAATTGTGCTGCTGCCACACACCTGACTTGTGTGTGTGCGCATATTAGGTGAGACGAACTGGGAAAGCAGGCAGTGGACCAAACCATTGCGAGGAAGGGGAGGGGGGAACAGTTTCAAGATGCATTTTAAATGTGAAATGAGCTTTTTTTCTACTTATACAATTATTTTAGGTATAGATACATATATTTTTCACAATACAAAGCGCATTTTTTTATTTTTTTATTTTTACTTTTTTGGGAGGGGGAGACAACCCTCAGATGATGGGAGCGGACAT
>CAIGQQ010006936.1:1812167-1845345 GCA_903798035.1 Danio albolineatus
TTTACGCCCATGTCAACAGCACTGTAACCTTTGACTCTCACACTTTATGCAAATAAGAGTCTATCCTCCCATCTCTGACACACGAGGTAATTAAAGCAAGTTAGTGCCCCTAATCTGCATTAGCTGGTTGTGTAACCGCCCTCACCCACCCATTTGTAACACCTTATGTCTACATTGACTTTTACGACCAATCCATTCATGTGAACCATGCCATTAGCGTTATCACCAAAAGACCACGGCGTGTCCTCCGCGGCCTGTGAGAACAGGATACGCATCAGCAACACCCCCAATTTGATCTCCTCTCATAAATCGTCGGTTCGTTCCCCTTATCTACATCTGTCCCAGCACATATTCTCCTTTTACAAAAGACACTGATACCCTAATGAGGCCCACGGCGCGCTCCATTGAGCAGTCAGTCCGACTGGAGTCGATAATGCTTGATGTGTCCAGCCATGTTAAAAAGACAATGAGATAGCATAATGAGGCTAAATTATTCACACGCACTAGCCGTATGCTTTTTTTATACTCATAATTAAGTACTGGTAATTAGTATTGATTGCATGATGACATAATACTGTAATACATAATACTAAGTTTTCTTCATAGTAGCATTCACTGATTTTTATTCTCAAAATCGTGACAAATAGGATTTTTCTAATCCCCATAGACAAGAAAAAATAAGGTAGTGACTGCAGGTTGAAGGAAAGTAGTGGAGTAAAAGCACCAATACAGCACAAAAACATTTACTCAATGGAAAGTAAAAGTCCATGTTTTAAAATCTACTTTGTAAATTACAATTTCTGAGAAAAACTACTCAATTACAGTAATCTGACTACGTGCCACTGGTTTTTACCTCTACATCAGGTAAAAAATAATGTAATGGTATTTACATTAAAGTCCAATTAGACTCAAAAAAAGACTTTTGAAATGAATATTACTTGAATTCTCATATATTTAAGGTGAACTACAAGAGAATGCACCTAAGTAAGGTTAAATGCAACAGCTTGCAGTAGCTCTGCACATTTCTCATTATCCAAACACACCTGATTCAGATCATCAGCTCATTCGCAGAGACTGAAAGACCTGAAATGGGTGTGACAGACGAAGAAGACGTCCAAAACATGCAGTGTTGGTGGTCCTCCAGGAACACTGATGTAGATGACAGATGTTTCCGCACATGTACTATTGCTCGGGAATAAATTTGAAAGACTTCACACACCAGAAGATAAGCACAACCGCATAGTGCCACATCTGATAAAGCTCTAAACATTGTTCAATTTATTGTCTGTCTGCAGCAAATAAAACGTTATGTGGCGTGCCTTGTTTGGCCTCAAATGAAGAACAGCAAAAAAAACTGTTTGAGGTATACTGGGGCTTAAAAGGCACTGATTTTTTTCTGTGTCATTATTTCTTCATTGGCAGAACATTATTCTAAAGTGCTGAATTGGGCTTTTATTGACATTAATTAGTGCAGCAAATATTATACATGCAGTTCAAACATCATTCACTCCTGCTTTATCAGGAATCGCCGCAATTGAATGAACCACCAATTGCTCTAGCATGTTTTACTGTACCACCATATGCCCTTCCCTCTCGATTCACATAAACACACACACTCATACACACGTATGCTTATAAACTCTTCCAAAATCATGGAATAAATAAGCCTGATCTCATGAGGAAATTAACAATGTTACGGTTTGTCAGTTTAGTGGCTAATTCGTATAAATACGACTTCAGTCGTATAACAAATTTATGATTTTTAAAAGGAAGCGTGGCACCAAACCCCACACTCAAACCAAAAACTTTCTTTAAATAGGACATTCAAATTAATGCCACATGTTTGTTCGCTGTAATATTTGCTGTAAGGTAGGCCTACCATTTCATAACATGGGTTACTGAAGAACCTTAAAGGAGTGGTCCACGGTGTATTTTAAAGGGCACATGTTTTACCCCTTTTTTTAGATTTAATATAAGTCTTTTGTGTCAACAGAATTTGTCTGTAAAGTTTCAGTTCAAAACACCCATCACATTATTGATTATAGCTTTGTGAAGTCTGTGTATTATAGCTCTAAACAGCTTGTTGCTGTTTTTGGTACTGGGCCTTTAAGGCCCCGTTTACACTAATTCATTTTCGTTTTAAAACACACAAGTTTTGCTACGTTTACGCCATCCGTCCACACTACGCCTAGTTTTCGAGCCCCGAAAACGAAGCAATTTGTAAACGCTGGAGAGACCGTTTTCATTCTAAAACGCTGCTGCTCTGTCTCAGTGTGGATGGGGGAAAATGGAGACGGCTGAAAATGGAGGCGTGGCTGCTGAGATTCGCTACTAGATTGGGGGTTTTGGGTCATTGCGTATCCGTTCCTTATTCGTCAAGCCCATATCACATGACTATAACGCCACCAGAAGACGGCAGACCAGCCTTCACTGTGAACAACAACATGGACACAGAAATGGAAGCGTTGTTTGCACTATTGTCTGTTTTAGGCAAGAGGCAAGCTATTGTCCGAGCACTCGCTAATCGCTCGCGTTTCAAGTGGTGTAAGCCCTATTTAGAATGCCAAGCGAGACACATGCTTCCTGTTTATACTTGAACGCGCATGCCCAGAGTGCGCGAATGGTCACGTGATATACGTTTTTGCTGGAGTAGTGTGGAGGAAGATATGTTCAGAAACGCTGGGTGAAACGCTAGTGTGAGCGCGGATCGTTTTCATGCTGAAATGCCGTTTTAAAACAAAAACGCACTAGTGTAAACGGGGCCTAAGACTGTTAGCACCGGAGCACACGGAGGAAACCCATGCAAACACGGGGAGAACATGCAAACTCCACACTGAAATGCCAACTGATCGAGCGGAGGCTCGAACCAGCGACCTTCGATCGCGCTACCCGCTGCACCAATGTGACACCTGTTTTGATAAACTACTATCAAAATCTGAAAATGTCTAAATGGTTTGGTTTGGACAGGATATCCTCGGTCGCTCCTCTACTGATGTTAGTTTGCCCTGAGAAAAGATTATGGTCAAGTCTCAGCCCCCAATTCAATATTCTGTTTCATAGTAAAATATATCCAAGTACTTACGGGAACTTCCTTAATTTTTATTTAAAATGTATTAGTTTGTGTTTCGAAGATTAAAAATGATCTTTAATCCAAATTATAACCCTAACCTAAAGCTATCCCTGTAAGATAGCATGACAGCATTCTGGGACATCTATCTGTTTACCTAAAAATGTACTTATTCAGGTATGAAGCCGAAACATTATTTCACAATCATTGTGAGCACTCAGGGCAGCACAGTGGCTCAGTGGTTAGCACTGTCACCTCACAGCAAGAAGGTCGCTGGTTCGAGTCCCGCCTGGGCCAGTTGGCATTTCAGTGTGGAGTTTGCATGTTCTACCCGTGTTGGCGTGGGTTTCCTCCGGGTGCTCCGGTTTCCCCCACAGTCCACAGACATGCGCTATAGGTGAATTGAATAAACTAAATTGTTCTTAGTGTGTGTGAATGAGTGTGTATGGGTGTTTCCCAGTACTGGGTTGCAGCTGGAAGGGCATCTGCTGTGTAAAACATATGCTGGAATATTTGGTGGTTCATTCCGCCGTGGTGACCTCTCATAAATCAGAGACTAAGCCAAAGGAAAATGAATGAATGAATGTTTACACTCCCTTCAAGAGATGAAATGAAAAGTTTCACACTATTTAAGCTGAAGACAGGAAAACATTAACATCTATAGGAAGCAAAAACAAATACTATGTCACTACTAAGTCAAATGTGAACAGTGAACTATCCCTTTAATTCTCATATAACTATGGGAGCATCCTATATGACAGTTGTGTATTTCGATTGCGAAATAGCAAGGTACTCAAGGAATCGATTATTAGCTCCACACCTCCTGTTATTTGACAGCCCTAATCTAAACAACTCCTTCCATATCTTTTGTTATGTTTTTACTAATACAAATCTCTCTGAGGTGTCACCATCAATCAGTGTCGAGAATCATGTCGTTCTCTGCACGGCCCATTAGGCTAAAACTGCATTGTACCAGGAGACAGCATTATCTGCATGAGTAAGCCGTGCTGTTATAAATCATCACGGCGAAACTATGCTGCACAATAACGCATCAGGCATTTTAACGTCAAGATTCATGACCCCTGACCAAGAGATACGAAGAGAAGACAGTTACAATGCATGTGCCCTAACCAATTTGACGTGAGCATGTTATCTCGACCCTCCAAAAGCAACCCTATTGTGGCAGTGCAGAAAATCTATTCATGAGTATTTGTTTACCTCATTAGTTTATCACTTGTGTTATACCGACAGTCGCCATTGAGACAAGAGCACACAGTGCTGAAAGAGCACATGCAATATCTCTCTTCCTGATTAAACTTTCAGGGGGATCTTATAAGAACGAACCGATCGCTTTGTGTATTTGCACTCCTTTTCTCCACTGCTTTAGCACCTAATCTGCTAAATTAATAATGCACATCATAGATGACCCTTTACAGGGAGTTTGATTGACATGCGATCTGGCCAATCATAGCACTGATATTTTGTGCCATCATGATATTTCATTTTCGTCTGCTTTTCAGGGGCCGGGTCGCGGGAGAAGCACTCTTAGAAGAGAACCCCAGACTTCCTTCTCCCCAGACACTTCCTCCAGCTACTCCAGGGGGATCCCAAGGCGTTCCCAGGCCAGCTGAGAGACAGAAGGTGCGTCCCAAATCGCATACTTAAGCACTTTTCTACACCATTTTGTAGTATAAATAGTGCGTTCACTCTGAAAACTCTAAAAATAATAAGGTATTAATTGGTACTTTGGTCATTTATTATAGTATAAAAACCATGTTCCGTTTGGGACATCACTACATACATATACTATGCTGTTCAGTGTGTAAATGCATAAGTACATAGCGCATAAGTGCATAGTGTATAGCGTGCCATTTGGGACGCAGCTATAGTCTCTCCAGCATGTCCTGGATCTTCCCAGAGGCCTTTTCCCAGTGGGACAACACCTCCCTAGGTAGGCATCCAGGAGGCATCAGAAACAGATGCCCAAGCCACCTCAGCTGCCTTCTCTCGATGTAGAAGAGCAGCAGCTCTACTCTGAGATCCTCCTGGGTGACAGAGCTCCTCACCCTGCAACTCTGCGAAGGAAACTCATTTCTGCTGCTTGTATCTGAGATCTTGTCCTTTTGCCTTTCGGCTCAGCTCCTTCTTAACCAGAACGGTCCAGTATATCGACCGCATTACTGCTGCCACTGCACCAATCCGACAGTCAATCTCACGTTCCATCCTTCCCTCACTTGTGAACAAAACCCCAAGACACTTTCCTCCAACCTGGAGATGGCAAACCACCTTTTTCCAGTGGAGCACCATGGGCTCGGATTTGGAGGTGCTGATTCTCACAACAGCTGATTCACACTCGGCAGCAAACCGCCCCAGTGCATGCCATCTTTTCGTACTTAGAGTTTTTGTTTTGTTGCTAGTACAAATGTCTAAACATTCCCAGAAAAAGAAGAGATGAATATTATTAATATCAAAAATGTTAACTCAAAATTAAGTGTTGTAGTGGTAGAGGAGGGAGGTGGGTTGGCTGTGTTTGTCTTAATAACACAGTTGAGAAGCGGGTTAGTAACTGTACTATGGTGTTAGTAATGGCCCGTTTCCACTGAGTGGTACGGTACGGTACACTTTTATGGCCATTTCCACTGTCAAAAGGTAGCAAAAAGTGAACCTTACCGTACCACTTTTTGAGTACCCTTTCGGAAAGGTACCTAGCACAACAAAAGGCCAAAAGGTAGAGGTAGACACGCAGCTGAACCCTATTGGTTTACATAGATATGTCACTAGCCAGGAGAATGAAAATAAATGAACTGCCATTTTTAAAAGCACAGCCGAGACATTACACCGTAATAATTTATACATATAATAACGAGCCATGCTCGACCCGAGCTCAAACAAACCTTGTTGTCATCTTGATAAACAGCCACAAAGCCAAGAAGAACTAAATCTGCCGTGTTCTATTTTTGTTTTACAAGGCCGACTAAAATCGAGAACAGTTTTTCTTTGTGTGGGTCTATATTTGAAATAACAAACATCTTGAGCCGATGGTATTACTGTGATAGTACAGTGCACATGATTACTGAATTGCTTCTGACATTCGATCCTTTCAGAAACGGACAAACGCAAGAGTGAAGAGCGAAAAAACAAAGGAGCAAAGGATTTTTTCAGCAACCTAAATCATGAACAAACTGCAATGTTTAACTATTATCATCACCTTTTGGACTATTATGAACTCGGAATGACGTTCCAACAAGAGGTTAGAACATTCTAAAAGCAACTCATGTAAACACCTTAATCATATTTCTTGCCTTATTCAGATTATGCTAAATAATTAGATTACTAATGACTATTTAAACATAGTCAACGTAGTCAACTAAGCATTCTAAGCATTTGAGGATCATTAGAAGATCTGTTCTCCAGAGGCACACTTAGGCTTGAGACACATGGGGATTGGCTGGATGGACAAACAAGTTTTTTAAGTTGTTTATAAAGATTTTATTTTGAATCACCTGTCATTAAATCTGCTCAGAGAGACCAAGAAAACCTGACCACCGATAAGATTTATGCTTTTTGGTCATGTGCCCCATAAATGCCAATGCTGTTAAACGAAACTATGATTTATTAGCAGCCACAAAAACTTGTTTAGTGGTGTTTTTCTATGTATCTGCAATATAATGAGCAGTTAAAAAGGGGTGTCCACCAGTAACAGCTGACGTATCTGAGGACAGTTTTATGATAGTGGACGTTGATCTTGGCAGCAGGCTGCAGTGCAGATTGTCTAGCAATAAACATGACAGTCCTCACATTCAAGAGGAAACAAGGCGTAATTATATCTGTCTTTAAAAATCATTATGCTGTTTATGGCTTTTAAAGCCAAGAGCCTTTCCAAGAGGTCATAACAATTAATCATATTAAAGGGCACATAATATGCAAAATCAACTTTTGGAAGCTCCACTGTCATATTGGAGTCATGTAAACAAAACAAGTCTCTTTTTAAAATTTGCTTGTAGTCAAACTAGGATCCAAATCTCAGTAATTTTGAGGCTCATTGCAACGCGAAGTAGCAGTGCAGTTTTTCCTGCCCGATGATATTGATTGACAATTGCGTATTTCCATGTCGCTGTATATCGTGCATAATCAAGACAGGATTTGCAAAGAAACTGGGATTAAAAAATCCGTTCTAACTGTGGTGCAAGTGGTACACTTTGTATTCTTATCGCATTGTGAACTATACTTTTTGAGCTACGTAACAACTGCTGCAATCACAAGCTGTGGTGATTCTGGGTGTGCAATGTGACACACCTATAGTGGGCCATTTTTGGTCAGCAGAACTGGTGCTGCGGGTTGAGCCAAATGATGGGTTGAGCCACCCAACGCCGATGCTCATCAGACCCCATAAAAGGTGTGGGTTAATCTAGACACCAGGTCATGGAAGTTGGCACCTGTCAAGAGTGTGTAACAACCTGTCGAATCAATTAGCCCTGAAAATGGATGCTGCTGGAGTGTTGGGCCCATACCTGGCCGTCAACGACAGATGGAAGAGGGGCCTGTAGACTCGTCCCTTAGGACCGGCTCACCCATGTTTAGCTGATGTTCACATGGAACCCTTCTCCACTTAGGCCTTCAAAGCTCTCGTTTGAATAGTTGCTACTACCACCAAGATCTGCGCCCTTGGCGGCTCCACGTTCTGGGCTTTGACTCCACCATGGCGTCTGGAGTCGTTCGGCCCCTCTTCCTTCTGCCGTCGAAGGCTGGATTTGGGCCAGACACTCCAGCACCATCCATTTTCAGGGCTAGTTGATTCGGCAGGTGAGTTGTTGCACACTCCTTGGTGGGCAGCGACTTCCATGGCCACCATCCTGCTGTCTATATCAACCAACATTTTATGGGGTCTGATGATTGTCAAAGTCGGGCACCTTAACCCGGCATTCGGTTCATCCCGCAGCACCGGTTCTGCTTACCAAAAATGGCCCACTGGACGCCTCGCATTTCTTGCTTGAAGTCACCACAGCTGCATAGTGTACACAACTATAAACGAGGATGCTTCAATCACACAAAAGGAGTCCCGGTTTGTAGACATTGAATCAGGATTATTTTGTACAGTAACTTAACTATATTAATCTCTATACAGCATTATATTTGTGTTAACATATGATTGGTAGGCATCCTGTCATAGTTACTGCAAGTAGATGAGCCAAAACAGAGAGTGAGCAGAGAGAACCTACTTTGAGAGAGCAGGGAGAACCAGCTTATTCTCATTTGAAGGCTGATGCGCTAAAACAGCTACAATTCACTCTGACCTATAAAAAATTACATTTTCAACAGGGTATAATAAATGATCTGATCGGTATTTTGACCTGAAGCTTTACACATTCTGGATGTCACGCTGTATAAAGAAAAAGAAAACAACAAGGTGAATCCAAATGCAAGTGTTTAATGACCAAAGGCCATAAATCAAAAGGGTGCAAGAGTCCAAACAAAATAACAATGATAAGTGTGGTAGCAGGGTGTAAATAATGTTCCAGATATGTACGGCAGAGAAGCGTCCTTGAGAGTCCTGACAAAACACAGACAGACCATGAACAAACAATATCGTACTGACAACCAAGTAAAGCACTGGCGCTCAGATATAGGCGCAACAGAATAAGGACCAGCTGGCTGCTGATTAGAACAGCTGATCGGCATACGTAATCACCGTGTGATCACAACACACGCGACAGTCACGTGGAGTAAGGAACAACATAACCATGAGACAACAACAAACAGCACAGAAACGGCGCATGGCCCCGCAACCGTGACACTTGAGACACAAAAGACTTATTTTAAATCTTGTAGAAAAGGCAAAATTGGGACCCTTCGAATATGACATAGCTGGACTGGAGTTTGAACACTAATTGGTAATTACTGTTCATTAAGACATAAAGCACTGTCTTTTATTTATGAACACACCCAAATCCTATTTATAGCTGTCAAACAATTAAATGGGCAAAAGATATCCCATTTGCAACACGGGTTGATTTGGAAACATGTGCTTCAGCCTGCATTTTTTTGAAACCACAGAAATATACGTTTGACTGCAGTTTCTGGGAAAATGAACACTGCGGGTGCTGCAAACACCACACCTGGTCTATCCTCATGCCAACAGAGAGATCAGTTACCTGAGTTTTAGTCTGGAAACTTTCGGACCCATCATCCCTCATACCTGTGACTGATTACTTCACAGCTGATTTCACTCCCAGTCTTTCTACAGCTCAGTGCAAAGTTTTGATTTGCCCTGACCATTAACTCTGAGCGTTTTTTTTTTTAACTGGTTGCCTACCTGTGTATCTACTTTGGACTGTTTCTGTACTGTGATTGTTTGCTGCATGCCTCAAACCCAGCCTGTCTGATTACTTTCTTGGATCTTCCTAGTTCCCCATTCAATTTAACTCTGTCTTTCTTCAATGGGACAGTACGACACCAACAACTTTTGTTTCATTCAAATGAATGATATTTAAAGGGACATATTATCAACAGATAAATGACTATTTTGTGCTGATTTCTTAGCACAACATCAAATAAATACCACAAAGTAACTTAACGGTGTCTATAATAATTTGAAATTGAACACGTTTGCCTCGGCATACGGACAAATTTTCTGCTGTGGTCATTTAGCTTAATAGCTCATTTTGTATGTTGTTGTACTTGTACTAAAATATGCACAGAGTTCAAATCCAGTGAAACACACACTCAAAAAAATCAACTAGGCATGTATTGGATTTACAAAATAAAAATTTGTCAGATTGAAAAGAACAAATCAAGTTTACGTATGTTAAATGATTAATTCATGTTATTTGAAACTGAATCAAGAAATAATCAAATGAATTTGATCAGAACATGTTGATTCAATAAGACGCTTCAAATGGACTACTCTCACTCTGGAGAGTCACTTCGCGTATATCAGTAGGTGGCGGTAGTGCGTTTGGATGTCACCATACGGAAAAAGCAAGAAGAAGAATCACCGCGCATTCTCGGCAATGTTATGTTGTTGGCTACATGTTTCCTATACATTTTATACTTTTACATTTTGAATAGGAGTAACAAAGTGAAGCTGTTTAAACTCAATTTGTGAACAAAATAATGTTAACGTCCTACAAGTATTGCTTGGGGATCTGTTTTCTTAAGAGCCAAGGTTATTTTGTTGGCTAAATGTTTCTAATACATTTTATGTTACATATTAGAATTTTGGATATTATATAACATTTTGTATCAGAATATTAAAGTGAAGAAATTTGTTTAAACGTGATTGGTGCCTGCAAAAGGCTATAATAAAAGAAATATATATAACAACTTTTCTTTCCTTTTTTGTGTTGATTTACTTAATTTTAAATCTTGCTTCATAGTACTGTCATTTAAACAATGTAATTTAAACAGCATAGAACAAGAAATTTACTAGTTGATTTAACAAGACAGAATTTTGTTAAAGTAAAACTTTAGTGTTACATTGTGTAAATTAGAATAAATTTAATTAGAATAACACAATACAAACATTTTGAGTCAATTAGTTGCAAAGAAGTTAGACTGACATATTGAAACCATGTTTTATCTACAAATGTGCATTGTGTTCATACAACACGTTCAAAGCAGTTCAGGTTTACTTGATTGGATTAGATGCAAAGGGTGCCACGATTAAATCATGTTCATTCAACAATTTTTTTTTTGAGTGCAGTTTGAGGTTAAATTGTGGTCGTAGTGCACTTTTCTCTAACATTTGCATTTGAAAACACGATTGAATTTGAAAACACTACTATATGAGCCTGATCTCACGAGAAAACGTAAGTATTTTACGTTTTGGCAGTTTAGTGGCTAATTCAGTCGTTCAGTCGTACGAGTTCAGTCGTACGAAAATGTACGATTTTAAAAAGGAGGCGTGGCACCTAACCCCACCCCTAAACACAACCGTCATTGGTTGATGAGCAATTCGTACTGAATAGTACGAATTAGATCGTACGAATTCATACGAATTAGCCACTTTTTAAAAAGTTACGAATTGGCCGTGAGATAGCGTTGACTATATTAACACCCTGCATGAGAAGCTTGAGCCTGGGATGCCAATTTACTGCCCTTTCAGAACTTGCATATCACATTTTATCACTTATTCTTACTCAGTACTTGACTGTTTAAGAGTTGATCTAAAATTTGGTTCATACCTTACAACCACTCATAACCCTTAAGTTGAGTTCTTGCAAACAAAGCTGTCACATTAATACACACTACATGATCTTACTGTGGGCTGTGTTCCAATAGCAGCCTTAGCGAGGGTAAGTCCCCTTTAGCGGCAGCATAATGAACAGGCAACGCCCCCGTATCCGTGGCAACAGTAGGATCCCCCTCCTCACTTTTAAGCAACCAATCGATGATCTCATGATGGCTGAATCGAGAAGCCAGATGCAGGACAGTCGCCCCTGAGCTGTCCTTATCCTGTAAACAACATAAAACGGAATTAATACACAAGAAATAATTGACAACGGTTAATCGAATTTTTAGAAATGTATGTATTTCTGGGTGGTAATGCAGCTACAATGTAAAGATTATACTATGATTTCCACACTTAAAGGCATTAGCTGTACTCGAAACCACTCAGTCATTCACTCATTCACTAATTCTCTCGAAGGTTTTTTTCTCTCGAGGCTTTTTCCTTCACTTTTGTCAATTGGTGAAGTTTTTTCCTCGCCGCTGTTGCCACTGGCTTGCTTGGATTGGGACTTGTGGAGCTGCGCATCGATGAATTTGCTCTTCAATGTTTGGACTTTCAGTAGTGAACATTAAACCACACTGAACTGACCTAAACTCTGAAAACTGGAGTGAAGCAGTTTCAATCTACTAGAACTTCTATGTTAAGCTGCTTTGACACAATTCTACATTGTTAAAGCGCTATAGAAATAAACGTGAATTGAATTGAATTGAACTAATCCCTATGAAGTACATTGAAGTTGAGTGGCCTAAATCACGAAAGAGGGAAAAAAGTGGGACTTCATACATACATAGGGCATGTGGAGCTGCGCATCGATGCCTTTGCTCTTCAGTGTTTGGACTTTCAGCAGTAAAATTAAACCACACTGAACTGAATTAAACTGGACTTCAACTCTGAAACAGTTTCAATATACTATAATCTTCTATGTTAAGCTGCTTTGACACAATCTACATTGTAAAAGCGCTAAAGAAATAAGGATGAATTGAATTGAACTAATCCCTATGAAGTACATGGAAGTTGGGTGGACTATATCAGAAAAGAGGGAGAAAAGTGGGACACTGGCATAAATAGTATGAGCTAGAGTGAACATTACTACTAGCGTCACGCAATATTTAATTTTTGCCTTTTAAATAATAAAAAATATATGAATTACTTAACTTAAAAGTGAATAAAACCATTGGCTTCAAAGCGGCAGGATGAGTTACTTAAAAAAAGTGAGTAAACCCAAGTGTTAAAGAGCCCCTATGGGTTTTTGAAAATGAGCTTGCATGCAGTGTGTAACACAGCTCTAAGTGAAGTGAAATGTCCAGCTAAGGCTTAAATCTAAAAGTGCACAGTGTTTAAAACTATTGATTCATCTATAAAAGAGTCGACTCATAGTTCTTCAAACGAATCGACATGCTTACGAGTCTTTAGCCGTTTCGGCATGAATACGAAACATAAGTCCCGCCCATTTGTGCGCACGCAGACCCGGGAAGATCCAAAACCCCCAACCCCGCCCACAAACAACAGCAGCAAGCAAAGGTTGCCAGATTGGGCGGTTTTGAATTTGATTGTGCAGGTAAAAACCTTTTGGATAGGTTTTGGACTAGAATCAGTCAGCTACATCTGGCAACACAAAGAAGAGCACTGTGCTCGGCTGGATATTATTGGAAGAGTGCAGATGAACCAGAGACGAGACTGTGAAGAGACAGTGGTTGAGGTTTATTTCTGCAGAAATGCCTCAGCATTATAGCCCAGCCTTGTGCTGTGTTAGCTCTGAAGAGTGCTTCTGAAATCTACACACTTACAACGGAGGATTCGTCGACCGTTTGTTAAAGGAAGGATCAGAAAAGACTATTGATGTATGCTGGGGCAGACTGGACATAGGGAGCACCGGGACAATTCCCGGTGGCCTGACGGTGAATCTGGCCTGTTATCCAACAAGTGTGAGTAAGTGTGATTAAAACGGTTGCCTCATTGTTTTCTCTAGCTTGTAAATGATGTATTTAATTGTGTTTTGTAACTTGTAACTGCTTGTAGTGTATCTGGTTAACTTGTATTGTCATAACGCGTCTAAAAGCACGTTGTAAACACGACGCGTGCCGCTTTGTTTACGGATTAAAATGCGTTTGTGAACTCTTGTTCCTCTGCCGTTTGTCGTTGCTATGGCTACATCAGCTCTCCTACACACGTGCGGCGGTCCAGTTTCATAATGGTTCAGCTTTTGCCGCTGTGTGCACTAATACTGAATGTGTGTCGCTGTTTTTACTTCTGGTGTCTAGGTGTCTGAAATACGGGCGACTCCCGAGAAAAACGAGTGTTGGCAGATATGCTCACGCACACACTATGACTATTTCAATATTGATAAGCCGTGGTGGGCATTCTCTCGCGCTGAATGATGTCAACCAATCGCAACAGACTGGGTCATCGGTCCAATCAGCGCAGTTTAGCATCGTGCTAAGGAGGGGTTTTTTGGAAGTCGCTGGGATAATTAGGTAAAAATAACTGCAAATTATAAGACAATTAAAGTGTTTTTTGACCATGCATGCATACTAGCCTGCTGTTGGAGACCCCCAAAACCAAAATATGACCCTTTTTAATGTATAATAGGGGTTCTTTAAGTTGACTTAATTCTTATACTCATGCGCATAGTTCATATACTCAACACTTTATGGCAACGAGTTTACTCAGATTCTTAAAAGTCGTAAAGTCAGCTAATCAGAAGCTGTAGCTTCTCCACGATGGACGTCCAGTGATCTCTAGCCTCTGGCACCTAGACTGCAAAAAATGTTTGGCCAGAGGAGAAATGGTCATGCCCAACTGAGCCTGGTTTCTCTCAAGGTTTTCTTTCCTTTAATTTCATCAATTGGTAAAGTTTTGTTCCTCACCGTTGTTGCCACTGGCTTGCTTCGGTACTTGTGTAGCTGCGCATCAATTGATTTGCTCTTCATACCAAAGAGTCGTTGGATAGAGACAAGATCACTTAAATATCTCGTTTAACAACAATAGTGAGATGCGGTCCAGCGGTACATCCTTGATAAACTGTCCGACGTGCACTGCTCTCTGGGGTTTTGTGTTCAAAGCACCTGCTGACTGCCTAGAGATCAGACATGCGCATATGCTAGAGCACATGACAAAGAGTTTGCGTGTGTGTGGTCACGTGATGCGCGTTTTCAGCGGTATAGTGTGGACGGAGGGCTGTTCAGAAATGCTAGATGAAATGTCATTTTAAAATGAAGACGTATTAGTGTAAACAAGGCCTAACTGTGTATTTTTCATAAGCGGGTTGCTGCTGCGATGGGGGGGAGGCGGAGGATCGCGATGCCGGTGTTCTGCCAATTTGTCCTACCTTTTCAGACTGTCCTACCTCCCGTTCAAAAAGTAAGGTAGCACATTTTGATGACGCAATATGCTACTCATCAGATTTTGCTACCAGTGTAAATTTTAACATGGATTAGTGTGATATGAAGCTGTAATATCGCCCTAACCTACCTAATCCCCAACCACAACCTCAGAACCATTCAAATAAAGTGATGGTAGCATAATCTGATGGGTAGGATAAAATGTCAGGACACTGGCTCAACATCATGATGTCTATCAGCCCTTGGCGATGGACGATGGCATCGTCTATCGACCCAATCCTAATTCACATACACTTTGCAGACTCCTTGGACACTTGTACATATTCATGCATATTTTACATACGTCCTCTAGGTCTTATAATGTGTAGTTCTGATGTGCTCCATGCAAGTGAGTGGGCTTAACCAACCACCTTAACTTATTACTTTTGACAAATGTAAATGGATTGAACATAAACAATCAAGTTGTCTTCCAAAAAACTAAAGTATTGTGTTTGAGCTCATTTTAAATAAGCAGTTTGAACAAACAGCAAACATATTTTTTGGAGTATGGGTGAACTGAGGTGCAATGAGACGATGTTCATGTTATATAATCTTTTTCAGTACATGCACTGATCCAGATTCTCATGCTGGATCATGTGTAACTGGTCAAAGTTTATTATGCTGTCATTCAGCTTGCAGCGCAGGTATGAAACACAATAACGTAACGTGAAGCCCTGCTGTAGACGTCCCGCTCCCCATTGATGGCAGAGATAACGTCCACTACTGCATGTGCATAGAAGGGGGAAAAAAGGACAACAGCAAGAGCTCTGGTTTCCTTTTCATTACGCCAACTGCATTTTTAACATTTTATTGAAGCGGCGAGGTACCACTAGACCTAAAGATTGGGCTGACAAACACTATTAGAGTATTAGACATACTGTATACGTTGTAAACAATATCTTGTTTACAGTTTCCATATTTGAATGTGTTTTTCATTTACTTACGGTTGTGAATTGCATTATATGATGTTGATCTCTGCTCTGTCGACTTTGGATGTTGAAAATTCAACTCTACAGTTTCACAAACGGACATTTTAGTAGTCTGAAATAATATAAAGTATACAAAATAATAATTGTAGCATAATATACAATACCAACCCGGACAATATACAACTTTTAAACTATTACAAGTGTCAATAAAAGTCACTTTTCCCAATGTTTTTAGGTTAAAAGTTGTCAGAAGAAAGATCAAGATCTCCAAATGCAATTCAAAAGCATAAATAAAGGGCGGGGGGAATAAAAACATGAATCGGAAAATATGGAAAACTGCTAATTTACAGATTCATTCATTCATTTTCTTGTCGGCTTATTCCCTTTATTAATCTGGGGTCGCCACAGCGGAATCAACCACCAACTTATCCAGCATATTTTTTACGCAGCGGATGCCCTTCCAGCCGCAACCCATCTCTGGGAAACATCCATACACACACATTCACACTCATACACTACGGACAATTTAGCCTACCCAATTCACGTGTACCACATGTCTTTGGACTGTGGGGGAAACCGGAGCACCCGGAGGAAACCCACACAACCACGGGGAGAACATGCAAACTCCACACAGAAATGCCAACTGACCCAGCCGGGGCTCGAACCAGCGACCTTCTTGCTGTGAGGCGAACGTGCTACCCACTACGCCACCGTGGCACCTAATTTACAGATATTTTTTTTAAAAAATGTATTAAATCTAAACTGATCAAAACATTCGACAACTAAATGAACGAAGGAACGATTGTGTTGTATTTTTTCATATTTTAAGGTTTTTATGTCGCTTTATGTGTGTGTTACAGGTACGAACGGCATTGGAGGATCCGCATGTCGTGCTGATGACGTCGTTCGCTGACGCTGGGTTCGTGCCACCAAGCGCTTGGCCTAAAAGCCGAGCCCAAACTGCAATGGCGATCTCTCTCTCTCGATCTCTTTCTCTATCTCGCTCTCACTCTTACTGAGGGTCTCGATGAGGACAGTCTCTCTTGCGAGGACTACTCTGAGAGAAGGTGTTTTTCAGGGCCATGAAACACCAAAACACATTTTTTGAGCTGTTGACAGTCATATATGTGTCCCACGCTGCTATAAACACTATTAGGACACATATATTTGACTAAAGAGTGAAAATTGGTTGTTTTTGCATTATTTCGAGCAAATTCGTTCTTCCGGTTTGAAACGAATTTTTGAAGCTGCGTCACGCCGATGAGATCCTTGCGTATATTCCAGTGTGGAGAGTGGACGCCTGTCCCGGCCAGAACGTTCTGACGTCTCTGAGTGTTCGGCATTAATTCATGAGATAGACTTGGTTCAAACCAACCAGAGCGCTCTATTGTGTAAGCGGCGCAGCTTCATTAATTTTCATGATTGTACCTTACAGCAGTTGCGGAAGACGCATCAAGCGCGAGAGATTTACATGCTAAGTCAATGCAAAGGCGCGAATAGGCATCCTGCAACGCGATACGCGCGAATTGCGGGGTTAAGCGCGTCAAACGTGCGGCGCCAATCGCTTCAGTTTGAAAATGAAATGAAAATGAGCTTCAGCGGACGTTCGCGCCACGTTAACCAATCAGGAGCTTGCTCTTGTGGGGGTGTGATTATGATGTAGCGCCTGTTGTTGGTGTCCTGAGGGAAAACTCGGCTCAGTCAGAAGCACCGCTGAAAGCTTCCATCATCCAGGTACAGTTTCTGGAGGAGTTTATGAGCTCACAGAGCGGGTGCTCCTCTGAATTAATCTAGTGGACTCAGATACAGCTCCAAACGAATCGAAGCTGTTTATCAGCCTTCATAAAGCACATAAAACAATTATTCTCTCTATAAAACACCTGTTAGCCATTTAGCAATAAAGCTACAGTCACCAAGCCACAGACAGAAGCCCTGCCCATCACGCCAATCGGAAAATAAAGAGAAAGTGCTGTTAAAGTCAACAAATTAATAATTTGGCAAATAATTCGATTACTGATGTCCATGTAAACACAGTCTGTGTGAAAATGAGCGCGTGCACAAATGGAAACTCCCATTTTAATGCAAAACCTTCCCTCTTTCCCCTCCCCTGACACTCCCACCTAAACAGAGCTGGACACATCCACTTTACTGAGCTTTTCCAAACTAGAGGTGTGAAAACACCACGCTGAGACTCGGGGGTTTCGTGGCCCTTTAATGCTCTTGTCTAAAGTCTTTTGAGATTTGAAATTGCAATGTGTTTGCTTGTAAACTTGTCCAGTTAACTGAAGCCTTTTGAGTGATACCTCGGAGAGGGTGTAGGAGTGAGCGAGTCGCGCGATATACATATACAAACACTCAGGATCATTTTTGTATTAGTTCATAGGTTCAGGAGAGTGTGCTGTGTTGTGTATGTTTTGTTTTTTATTTAGTTGAGTTAAGACGTTTGGTACATTGAAGGTGTTTTTTTTCATGCTTTTCCTTTTGATATTTAGTTTAGTTGTTTGATACAAGTAGTGTTTTTTGTTTTATTTATTTATTTGATTTCAGCACCTCTATCTACTTCCTCTCCAACAGGTAAATTCTTTATTTATTGTAAATATTTTTCTTTCACTGTACAATATTTTCACTGGAAGTATGGGCAATACATTTTTGCAGTGATGTTTGGTTTTTCAGTTGTTTCTTTCTCTATCCATTTGTCACACACACACACTAAATTATTATATGTTATGTCAAATACCCTTAGTTTAATATTAACATCTAAAAGGATGTAACAACACTACCTGACAAAACTCTTGTTATCAATCCCAGTTGTAAGAGCAACAAATAATAACTTGACTTCTAGTTGTTCATTTGGAAAAGTGGCAGAAGGTAGATTTTTCTGATGAATCATCTGTTGAACTGCATCCAAATCATCACAAACGCTGCATAAGACCTATTGGAGCCCTCATGGACCCAAGATTCTCACAGAAATCAGTCAAGTTTGGTGAAGGAAAAATCATGGTTTGGGGTTACATTCAGTATGGGGGTGTGCGAGAGATCTGCAGAGTGGATGGCAACATCAACAGCCTGAGGTATCAAGACATTTGTGCTGCCCATTACATTACAAACCACAGGAGAGGGTAAATTCTTCATCAGGATAGAACTCCTTCTCATACTTCAGCCTCCACATCAAAGTTCCTGAAAGCAAAGAAGGTCAAGGTGCTCCAGGATTGGCCATCCCAGTCACCAGAGATGAACATAATTGAGCATGTCTGGGGTAAGATAGAGGAGGAGACACTGAAGATGAATCCAAACAATCTTGATGAACTCTGGGAGTCCTGCAGGAACGCTTTCTTTGCCATTACAGATGACTTCCCAATAAACTTGTATGGGTGATTGCAGAGATGTATGGATGCAGTCCTCCAAGCTCATGGGAGTCATACACAATATTAGTTATTTTTCCACTGCACCATGATTTTATATATTCTATACTGTACATTAATTCTGTTAAGTGACAAGACTTTTGTCTAAGTACAGTCTGATCTTACTCTCCTATTTAAATGATTAAAAATCAGGTATTTGAAATATTCTTTCATTTAATTTAAAACAGAAAACAAAAGTTCCTCCAACTGAGAAGGATATATGATCTGTATTTACAATTACGTAAGTTAGCTACCAGTGTGACATTACACTCATGACTGCATGAAATAAGCCTCAAGTGAGCAGATTTTAGTTTCAGTTGACGCCTTAACTAGGCAGACTCTTTGAAATTAGAGAACATTTTATTTCATCTTAAAATGCAGTTTATTCTGAAATACTTTATAATAACTACACACTATAAATCATCTATTAAGCATTAGCAAATATTCAATTTATTATCTGTTAAGCATTAACTCTACATTAATCATCATTGGTAAGCAGTTTGTAAAACAGCATCACATGCTGTATTCTTGACTTGAGCGCATTTATAATGTGCTTAATGATTGTATTTTCATACTTTAACACTTATTAATTGTTCATTACTAAATCCAGAATTGCATTATTTACAAACCTTTTATATTTAAGAGTAGTTGGCGGCATTTAGAAATTTCATATTTTATTATTCAGGCATATACTAGTGTTACTATGTATGTTAATAAATGCTTTATTAACTCAACTTCATGCAGTTTTGTGACCTAATCTAAAGTGAGGATTGTTTATGCTTTATAAATCCCTTATAAATGACAATTAAAGCTCACTATCAAACGAACAATAAATGTTTGGAATCTTATCTAAAAAATAAAATTACTTTAAACTTTAAACATTGCTGAATAACAGGCGTGCCAAAATACAATTAGCAATAATTTCAATTACATAAAATTGGATAAAACAACAAATAATGGAAATGAATAAAGTCATTTATTTCTTTTGTTTCCTGTTTCAAACATAACAGAGCCTTTATTTTTCATTTATAAGGGATTTATAAAGCACAATTAGTCCTCACTTTAGATTAGGTCACAAAACTACATGATGTTGAGTTAATAAAGCATTCATTAACGTACTAAGTCTGAATAATAAGAATTATAAATGTTAATTTAGATAGTTTATTGATTATTTACTTGCTCATTGATCTTATAAAACCACCAACGATTCTTAAATAGCTAGCTTGTAAATAATGCAATACTTTATTAACGAGAAAATAATCAATAACAAAGTATATCATTAAGCATATTATAAATGTGCTTATAAGTCAAGAAAAGAGCTGCAGTAGCTGCAGTTGTAAACTGCTTACAAACCTCTATTAATGTAGAGTTAATGCTTAATAGATAAAGAATTAATTATTTTCTAATGCTTAATAAAGCATTCATAGTGTGTAGTAGGGCTGTGCAACATGGACAATATAATCATATTGCGATTTTTGGAACGAATAATGCAATTGCGATTTCATTTGCGATTTTGGCAGCTGTTTTTGCTTTTTCAAACAAGCTACATACACACATTCTACATGTATTCAGTGCACAAGAAGTGCAAAACAAAACATTTCAAAATGAAATAACATAGTATTAAGTTTAATAAATTAAACTGTAGTAAAATCGTCTTTAAAACAGACAACATAAAATAAATGAAGATTAACTAACCTCAACTCTAGTTAAAAACATACTGTACACAGTAGTACTAACTGCTTAATAAACAAAACTGTAATAAAGGGTCTTAAAAACAGACAACATGAAAAAATAAAGATGAACTAACCTCAATTCCAGTCATAATAATAAATAAAAACTAACGTAAATCTAAACCACCTGTTTGGTTCTCCTGCTCAACTTCGTCATGCGCGGAGTGAGCTCTGATTGGTTAACATCTTTCTCCAGCTCAGCTTGGCTGTAATTGCCCGGTGTGCTGCGTCAGCTCTGATTGGTTAACATATTAAAATCATGCGCACAAGAACGTATTTTGAATACAAATCTAAGTAAATAATAGATAAAATTGCAGCCTTATGCAATTTAGAAATTGCATGTGCTTTTTTTGCGATTGCGATTAATTGCACAGCCCTAGTATGTAGTTATTATAGTGTTACTGTTTATTCTTTTGTCCTGAGATTTTATTGCTAAGTTGTAGGAGTGTTTAACTTGAGATGAACAAATGCCACTTTGATAACATCAGAAAGTTCAGATATAATATTTAATCTTAGCAAATCACATACTCTGTGTAACTTTTTACTCTCTTATTTGTAGTTGATCAACTTTGAATAATATTTCTCACTATACACACAAAAAATAGTGCTGCTTGATCAAACTACTTGTTCAAAACGAGTTGAAACAACACAATTCTTACTGGTTTTTGGGGACAACTTAATTGTTTTATGTTCGATCCACTTAAATGTGTAAAAATGATCAAGTTAACTTAACTGATGTGTGTTGGGACAACATGAAGGAATTGTGTGGAACCCTGCCTTTTTTACAGTGTATAAAACACAGACCTGAAGATTTATTTAAGATAATACATCTTATAGACTGAAATTTCAATGAAAAAAAAAGGTAAACATGGACTGAATGTAATGGGTCACATTTTATTTTTGATAGTCTGTTTGTTGAATTTAAGTTACATTGCAACTAATTCTCTCTAGATTTTTAGTAGACTGTTAGGTTGGGGTTGAGGTTAGGGTTAGGGGTAGGGTTAGTGTAAGTTGACATGTACTTGCAGAGTTCCTTATAGTCAGTTAAACGTCTGTTGAATGTCAGTATCAACAGATATTAAGCAGACAGTCTACTAATACTCAAATGGACCATCAAAATAAAGTGTTACCATGTAATGTTTTCACACACTAAGTGCATGTTATGTGAGACTCAATTAAAATATGAATAATTTAATAAATACTTTTTGTATTTAAAGTATAGTTAAAGTGTACTGTCAAACATGTACACTGTAAAATGTTTCACCTGGTTAAATCTTACAAACTCAAGTTCACCAGCTGCCTTGAAAATGTAAGTCAACTCAACTTAGAGAGATTCCTTGTTTCAAATGAAGATGTTGAGTTTTAGTTAAATATATTATGAAACTCAACATCTTAAGTTGACACAAAGAATCTCTCTAATTTAAGTTGACTCACATTTTCAAGGCAGCTTTTGAACTTGAGTTTGGAAACTAAAATACACTAATGTAATTTCTGTTTAAATACATTTGAAATACATCAACTGGGCGTCACAGTGGCGTAGTGAGTAGCACGTTCGCCTCACAGCAAGAAGGGCGCTGGTTCGAGCCTGGGCTGGGTCAGTTGGCATTTCTGTGTGGAGTTTGCATGTTCTCCCCGTGGTTGCGAGGGTTTCCTCCACAGTTCAAAGATATGCGGTATAGGTGAATTGGGTAAGCTAAATTGTCCGTAGTGTATGTGTGTGAATGAGAATGTATGGATGTTTCCCAGAGATGGGTTGCAGCTGGAAGGGCATCCGCTGCATAAAAAAAAATGCTGGATAAGTTGGCGGACCATTCCGCTGTGGCGACCCCGGATTAATAAAGGGACAAAGCCGACAAGAAAATGAATGAAAGAATGAATGAAATACATAAACTTTAAATCTTACACATTACTATACAATTAAAATGATAATAAAGTACTTTATGTGTCCTTTAGCAGGTTAGTCACACATCAAAACGTGTTTACATTCATTCATTCATTCATTTTTTTTTTTCGGCTTAGTCCCTTTATTAATCCGGGGTCGCCACAGCAGAATGATCCGCCAACTTATCCATCATTTGTTTTACGTAGCGGATGCCCTTCCAGTTGCAACCCATCTCTGGGAAACCCACGCGACCACAGGGAGAACATGCAAACTCCACACACAAATGCCAACTGACCCAGCCGAGGCTCGAACCAGCGACCTTCTTGCTGTGAGGTAAACTTGCTACCCACAACGCCACAGTGGCACTAATTTACATTTTGTAACAATACAATGTTTACATTTAAAGCTAAACATTTAAAATATATCTACATTTAGGTAAATATTTAAAATTGAAATTATTACAAAAATGTTTTGATTTTAAGTCTATTAAGAAATATTAATATTAAGAATTTCTATAATATTTTGTGTCTACAGTAATTCACAAGCTAATTTTTTACAGTCAATTTAACTGGAAGATAAACAACATATGTGGTATTCATATTAACTGTTAAAAGCTATAAGTTACTAGTTACTTAATTAAAGTTATTCATTTATTCATTTTCCTTCAACTTAGTCCCTTATAAATCAGGGGTCGATGCACCCAGTACTGGTAAACACCCATACACACATTGACACACACACACACTCATACACTATAGACAAATTTAGTTAATCCAATTCACCTATAGCACATGTCTTTGGACTTGTGGGGGAAACCGGAGCACCCGGAGGAAACCCACGCCAACACGGGGAGAACATGCAAACTCCACACAGAAATGCCAACTGACCCAGCCAGGACCCATCGCTTAGTTAAAGTTATTTGTAACTAATAAAGTCATGGTAACTAATAATCTTAACTTTTCCGAAATTGATTGTAATGCAATAATGTGCACTGTTTGTAAAGCTGCTTTGAAACCAACCCAGACTCATTCTGAAAATGTATCCCTATATACATTTCTGGATAGCGCCAAATACATCCCAGGAGCTACAATTTTTTATTTATTTATTTTTTTGCAGTTTTTGTTTTCACGATTCCACCAGAGGCTGCTGTGTACCTTTTTTCAGATCTCAAATTTATTTCACAAGTGCCGTTCGCGCCTGCTGTTCTCGTATAAAACCCACTAGAGGCCGCTGCCGACTGACTGACTGACCAATCGACTGTAGGATCAATAGGATCTCAATAACTGCAAGTTATGCCTCTAACTTACTACAAGTTACGCCCCATCATGTTACGCCCCTGTCTTGCAGTCCGTAGACATATACACTTGGTCCCAAACCAGGCTCATTCTGAAAACGTAGTCCCACGTACATTTCTGGAGTACCGGGAGGTACGTATTTTTGCAGTTTTTGTATTCGCGAAATCTACGGGAGGCCGCTGTGTACGCTTTTTGAGATCTCAAATGTCTCTCGCGAGTGCCGTTCGCACCTGCTGTTCTCGCGTAAACCCACCAGAGGCCACTGTCGACTGACTGTTTGACTGACTGAATGACTGACTGACTGACCGACAAATCGACCCCCACCCTCCTCCTTCCATAAACCCAACCAAAATTTTAGCGATTGGCCCAACAACACACTTCCCTAAACCCAACCAACAATTTTCAAAAAAGCAATCCAGAAAAAAGTAAAAGCCCTCGTCTCATTTTTACCACATTTTCAGATTTTACCACATTTTCACCCTCTTATTTACTGGTTTATTTTATTGTTTGGATTCTGTTTTTGTCTTACCTGCTTTCTAAAACCGATCTTCACCAGACACGGAGCCCGTCGTCGTGGTCAACTCTCTGCGTCTCAAGTCCGCCGGTCGCCGTACATGGCGAGCTAACGGGACAAACTGGTGGCAGCGGAAAAGTCGTCCACATGGAGGTAAAAGGTCAGCTGGTAAGCGCGAAAAGGAATGGTCTCATACCGCCCCATAGCGTTCGTTTAAAAAATGAAAGGTAGCCATACGTACCTCTGACTACATAATGTGCGATCTCCAGAAACGTACGTGGGACTGCGTTTTCAGAATGAGTCTGTGTTGCTTGATCCGTATGATGGTAAGCAGTCAGCTGGTAAGCGCAAAAGGGAACAATTTCATACTGCCCTGTAGCGTTCGTTTTAAAGATGAAATGCAGCCATACGTACCTCTGGCTACATAATTTGCGATCTCCAGAAGTGGGGTTTATTTATAAACTAGTTTCGAGAGGATCACGTGCTTAAGATTGAACACAGCTGGTATCACATCAGCTCTGCATATTGGACCAATCAGACGAATCCTGACACACTATAAATTACCAGAGCTTTCTACTCCAGTCATCTTCGTCTTGAAGAATCCCCCCTTCCACCTCAACTCCTCCCCTTCTCCTATAGGGCGGCACGGTGGCCCAGTGGTTAGCAATGTTGCCTCACAGCAAGAACACCACTGGTTCGGCCTCTCCCCGAGCCAGTCGGCGTTTCTGTGTGGAGTTTGCATGTTCTCCCCGTGTTCGCGTGGGTTTCCCCTGGGTTCTCCGGTTTCCTCCCACCATCCAAAAAAATTAACTACTTTTAATAGCATCTTAAAGCAACTCTAGTTAAGATATATCTCAGCACGTTCACAAGCGGTGGAGTTCCCAAGACTTACCTGAGCTCAAACTCTCCTCTCGCCCATTAAACAGGAGGGAGCTCCGGGCTCAAGGATATTCTGAGCTCAGGGCTCTCTCCCGGGACAGCATGCCAAATACGCTTTATAATCAATCATCAGCTAAGTGTGAACTCTTGAAATGTATATAGGGCTACGTTTTCAGAATGAGCCTAAGTTGCTTGAATTGAATATTCCAGTAAAATCTCAAAATAAAACTGGTTTTGGCCTGTTTATGTTTATGGAAGCCATCAGAAACCATGTTTTTTCCCCAAAATTAGCAAATTAATAAAGACACTCAACTCACACTGAATTTTTACTTGTTGCTATTTTTGCATGTGCAGATTATAACAGTCTGAACGCTCTTAGCACCTAGAACACACTGGCTTCAGTCCATATTAATACTTGATGCATGAATCACACACTTGACTCCTTAAAGACCGCATTATCCAATGCACGGGTCAAGCAGCTAAACTAAAGTCACACTCTTTGTACGACCTCAGGAACACTGTGTTAAGCAAATTCTCACCATGAGACTGATGGTTAAATGAAACTCTGACTAATAAGATATAAGGTGACAATTAGATAAAAGCAGTTTATGCAGTGATGATGTTGGACATATATTTAAGGGCTGTCTCCATTACACTTCATTACGCTGGTTTATTTATGCTGGTAAAAGACACAACAAGCTTAGTGATTTTAAAAGCCAATTAGGCATGACTCGTAAGAGGGGGAGGTGGGAATGAGGTGGTCCAATAGCGATTGTGTATTTTTACAATACCATTGTATGTTTTAAACCCTAAATAGCATTCAGGCACCATAACACTCATGTAAATGATTACATTTGAGGGGATTTCAATCTTATTTTTTTAAAACGTTGCAAATCTGTTCTGCTAATACACCAAAAATATTATTAATTAGATTTACTCTTTTTTTTTAAACATAAGTGCTTGCAAACAATTCATTTGGGCTGAATTTAAACAAATTAAACTCATTAATGTTTAACTTTTATTTGTTTGTTTAAATTCAGCTCATATAAATTGCTTGCAACCACTTAACTTTCTAAAAAAACTGAGTAAATCCATTGAATTATTTTTTTTTCAGTGTAGGAATTGCTAAAACGACGTCACTGTGGCACTGTGGGAAGCAAGATTGCCTCACAGCAAGAAGGTTGCTAGTTCAAGCCTTGGCTAGGTCAGTTAGCATTTTTATGTTCTCCCCGTGTTCTCTCCGGTTCCCCCACAGTCCAAAGACATGTGGTATAGGTGAATTGGGTAAGCTAAATTGTCCGTAGTGTATGAGTGTGTGTGGATGTTTCCCAGTGATGGGTTGCAGCTGGAAGGGCTTCCGTTGCGTAAAACATATGCTGAATAAGTTGGCGGTTCATTCCGCTGTGGCGGCCCCAGATTAACAAAGGGACTAAGCCGAAATAAAATTAATGAATGAATTCCTAAAATTATTATTACTTATATTTGAAATAAGACTCAAATATTTATCAATCGTCCAAGGTAACTAAATTAATATATTTTTACGTGTTTGCTTTTATGGCTTTATCTTTGTGCTATTATTGTAGTTAAAAATATGCTATACAATAGTAAAAATGTAAATCTGTACTAGGGCTGAAACTTATGAAAACATTATTCAATTTAATCGATTACAAAACAAAATAAATAATGTGTGTGCGTGTATCTGTGATGTCTTTTATACGCTTTTTACTGCTCTGTTAAATTTCAGTCACAAGATCTTCAGAGAAAATCCTACAGAGAAATCACAGTGGTCGATCCGTTGATTATTAAAATAATCGATACACTGTAAAATAAAATCCTGGTTGCCTTCAATTTTTAAGCTGAATCAAATTAACATTATGAGTCCTTGGAATTTATATTATGTTAAACTGACTTAAAAGCTTACGTAACTTATAAAATTAGTTACAATGACTTAAAACATACTGTCAGGATCAAATCATTTTTTACAGTGTAGCTGCAGCCCTAATCTGAATCGTTTTTCTCTTGTAGTATCAAAATTAATCACATACTGTAACAAATATACCCTATATTTAATTATTGCATTGTGAACAAAAATGTTTACTTCAAGTCAACGTGACTTGTAATCAATAAAACTTCTGTATTTGCAGTTTTAGGGTAACGTTATGCTCAGGTGTCATTCAAAAATATTTTCAGCAGAGCAAATGTTGTGACATTATTTGTTGTTGTTTTCACTCTGTTGTATTGTTTGGCATGCAGTTGAAGTATGAATTATTAGCTCTCCTGAATTATTAGACCCATTCTTTCGCCATGTTTTGTTTAATGAATGAAGATCGAATCAAACATATGTTTTAATAATTTTTAATAACTGATTATTTTTATCTTTGCCATGATGACAGTAGGCTACATAACATTTTAGATATTTTTCCAAATACTAATATTCAGCTTCAAGTGCAATTTAAAGGCTTAACTTAGTTAATTTAGCAAGGGTAATTAGGCAATCATTGTATAATGATAATTTGTTCTGTAGACAATGAAAAAATGCTTAAGAGAGCTAATAATATTGACCTTGGAATGTTTTTTTTAAAAGAACATACTGTGAAAAATGTCAACATCATTTGGGAAAGATTTGGAAAAAACAAATACAGGAGGGCTATTAATTTTGACTGCAACCGCACACCGGTTGAAAGTATTGGTACACTTTTTTTATTATGCTTGAAACAACAGATACATGATCCAATATTGTAAACAGATACAATATAGTAAACAAAATAATGCCAGGGTGATATAAAGTAAATAATAACCACAGCACAATCAATCAATCAATCAATCAATCAATCAATCAATAAATAAATAAATAAATAAATAAATAAATAAATAAATAAATAAATAAACAAACAAACAAACAAACAAATAAATAAATAAATAAATAAATAATAAATAAATAAATAAATAAATAAATAAATAAAAACAAAAAACAAGAGTATAAATAATAAACTAAAATTCTTACCATTGCAAACAAGCAGGACCTTTACATTAATCAAAAATTTTGAAACTAGAGCACAGTTTGACAGTTTTAATGGCCTGTCTATTAGCTGAATAGTACAAAAGTCATTTTTCCATTCCTTATAAAACACAGTAAAACAGGGTTTTTTTGTTGGAAAATTTACACTTATGAATATAAAACTTAATTAACAGGATAAATAGGCTAACAAAAACTTCGTTATTCAAATTATCATAGTTAAAATATCCAAAAATGACGTTTTTAAAATGCAAATTAGAAATAAAGAGTACCTATTTTTTTTATAAAAACAGAAGTATCATACCAAAGCTTTTTAACATAGGCTAACCACAGTGCCAAAAGATGTGGGGTACACTACAGAGCAATTTAAATCAATATCCTTTTTAAATTTACTGAGAAAATGTTTAACCGGGTACAATTTATGAATTAGTTTAAAAGATATTTCTTTTATCTTATTTGTAACCAAAAATTTGTGAGGTAATGACCAAATAGTTTTCCATTTAGGAATTCTTACAAAATGTATTCCTTGAGGTAGAGCTAGGTTTGGAAACAACTTGGTTTTTAAAAGAGTGCGAATAGATGTGTTATTTTTAGACATTGAGAAACAAATTTTACCACACTTTGTATGAACAAGAGTTGGTAAAAAATACTCACGGCCGCTCGACATCCTCCATGCGTCACGAGCCACTGCAGGCAGGTCAGGTTGCCCGTAGCTGCGGCGTCATGCGCAGGACTCGCACCGTTTCTCGCCAGGCTGTTCGCCGGTAAACCCGCTTCATCCACTAAATACCGCAGACAGGTGAGCTTCCCTGCTCGGGCGGCGTGGTGTACGGGAGTCGCTCCCAACACATCTTTCACGTCGCCGTTGAGTACTTTCTCCGCGAATTGTACTTTCAGAGTTTGTACATCCCCTTGCCTCGCAGCGAGAAGTGTCCTTTCAACCACCATGATGATACAGCGCCTCCAAACAAATGACTATTAGCGCACCATTAAGCGTCAGTTATTATTAGTCCACACTACAGAAAGCGTTTTCCGCTCAGCCTCCCGGTAAGGGTGTCACTTTGTTCCGTCCATCCCTCTTTGTTTGAGTCACCACACCATAACGGTACTTGACCTATATCTAGGACGTATGTTGCGACATCATAGTATGACTTATTATGAGGCGTAAATAGGCCTACCTCCATACACTCTGTGCACAGAAGACGAGCCAAGCATTTCTTTACGATCCTAGTCGTCTATGAATGTATCCATCCCGTTGACTATACTTTGTCTGTGCACTCGCAGCATTTCACCTGTTGCGCTCCTCGATTCCTAACGGCACACAAACCGAACTAAACAATGTCCCCACAAAACCCATGCGTCCCTAGCGCGTAATGCGAAGTAGGCTATTTGGACTGTTGTCAAACGGTTCGTTCAGAAGTCTTGAGGGACTGAACTTGTGAATAATCCATTAAGGGGAGGAGAACTGTAACATGTTGGCCCCACTCAAATCGGCTCAGATGTTAAAGGGACAGCGCGTCACGATGACGCTGTTGGTTAAGGGCTGTCTGCTTAATTGTTTGCTTATTGGAGGTTGATCGTTCATGCTCATTTAGTAAAACTGAAGACGAAACCCTGATTCACATATTTTTCTGTGTGAAAACACAACATGCTTTTGGAATAGCTTATATCTCTATATAGGTATTTACATTGCTTCCAGCCCCTTGCTTCCAACTACAATATATTATTTGTTACTATAAAGGTAAAACTGATATATCAGAGAACTACATTATTAAGTTTTTCATTTTGTAAGGAAAATATTTTATCCACATACAAAAAATTATCCAATTCACAGCCTCCTTTTTCACATTTTAACATAAATTGAAGTTTTTATTAAATATCTTGTTAAAAACAAGAGATATATTTTTGGATTATTATGATAATTATTTTGGAAATATCACGGATACATAAGTCCTTCTTTCCTGTATTTGTGTTATGTATTTCTGTTTAATTTAAAAATGTATATCTTTTGTTTCTTTTTTCTTTTTTTACTGTTTTATATCTGTTTATAATATTATTTAACCTGATCTATGTTACTATCATTGTCTTTTTTGTGTAAGATCGGATTTTGTATGTTTGTTGTTGAAGTCAATAAAAAATAATAATTGTTTTCTTATTTAAAGTTGTTAATTCCATGCACATTTTTCCTATGTTTGTGACGTCATGCGATGTTATGAATGAATGAATGAATGAATGTTTTATTATTCATTCATTCATTCATTCATTCATTCATTCATTTTTTTTCGGCTTAGTCCCTTTATTAATCTGGAGTCGCTACAGCGGAATGAACCGCCAATTTATCCAGCATATGTTTTACGTAGCGGATGCCCTTCCAGCAGCAACCCGTCCTTGGAAAAGATTTATTATTAAAAATATTTGATGTATTTCAAAATATATTAGAGAAAAAAGCACATGTTTTCAGCCGTTCTCTGTACAACAATAGAAAATGTAGTTTGCTATATGTATGTTATTATTCTACATGTATTTTCAGTGTAATATCAATGTGCCTGTTTTTTTTTAATTTTATTATATTTTTGAACGCGCAGGTGCCACCTGCTGGTTTCATCACCTGAAATGGCTTGCAGGCCCTGTTTTACCAATAGATGGCAGGCTCGCACCATATTTTGTTTATCATTGAGAATGCATGTTTTAGATGAAAAATTTAATGTCAGCAATTAAACAGAATTGCTTACATTTTTACAGTTCGTTTGTTCTCAGAACTAAAGTGGAGACCTGATGCTTTTTTATGGCTATTATTATTATATCGTTTTCTTAGTACCTTCATTGTCATGTAAGCGTTCTTATAATAATGTATTTCAGGCCAGTAGCCAGCCTGGTGAAAAGGGTGGTTCTTTTTTCTCAAAAAGTGGACATTTTTGCAGTTATTTACCTTCTTTTCTATTTAAGGGTTTCAATACAGCATTTTAAGCACTATTTTTAGGTGGATTACCTTGTCAGGTCATCATAACCACACTTTTTGAGGTACCAAAAACGTTTGTTAAATATTTAGAATAAAGAAATATGAAAATAATATAATTTTTTTTTAAATACAAATTTAATACATATCATAAGAAAAAAGGGTTTGTTAAAGCTTTAAATAATAATAATAATAATAATAATAATAATAATAATAATAATAATAATAATAATAAACTGTAGCCTATTGTGACTTATTTGGCGAATTACAAACTAGCCAACACATTCAACTTTCCTCAGTCAGAACTTGTCCATCTGAATAAAAAAAAATTTAAACATAAGAATAAAACATAATAATGTAAATAACATAATAATATTAATAACGTAGAGCTTCACGCCTTTTCTAATCTCTTTTGTAAAAAAGTACATTTTGAAAGTTCATGGATAACAAAAATAGCCTAATCAGTATTTAAATTAACTTTAATATGGGCCGCTTGTGGAGCTTCAAACCCGTTTATTTAGTTTTCTTTCAAGAATAAGGTCCAAGATTCAAAATAAAAGTTACTTGTAGTGAAAGATGACTTCATTTACATCAGATTTTATGTTTTTTTGCACAACTGGATGTTGGACTATAATTTGTTGCATTTATTGGAAGCCTTGTTTGATGCTTTCACAATTTATGAAGGCATAGCAGTCAAAATAGAACAAATTAGCTCATTTTTGGGGCAAATTCTGGACCTTTTATCAGTAGGGGTGGGTTTTTCGAACCATCCGAACCCCCCTGGCGCGTTGGTAATTTACCATAGCTAAACAATGTACATCTTTTTTTTTTCTTCATTTGACTCCACGGGGTAATAGACCCATTTTTTTTATTCTACTTGTTTCCAATAACCTCTAAGTTAAAAATTAGATGGGCATACCGTAACTGACATGTGAGGTCGGGTTTTCCCAGTATTGTCGGCCCTTTTTTAATTGTATATTTTAAATCTGCTTGTATGCTTTGATAAATAATTTACGATTTATATCCAGTAGAATCCTAAACTTTTGTTTCAAAATAATTATAAAAATAAATGCGCATTTCCCGAGCTTAAATGATCACTCAGGTAGGTAGAAGTTATGAAGACGATTCTTTTATTGATATTCTTTATTCACAATAAAGTGCATGGCAGCAATGCGTTTGCAATAATATAGCTTTTAATAATGTTTACTCGATGAATTAAACATTTACTACTGATGAATTAAATACTTCTATAGCTTATAGCCTGCCGCATTTTTATGTAACCGACACGCAACACCCGTCTCCGTCTCTCCAAAAGAGCAACAGCTGGAGCCGGCGCGTGCTAAATGCTGATCAACCATTTGGCGTCAGTCTCGTGCCTGGCGCGTGCCATCCTCATCTATTTAACTATTCCGGGGCGCACGAGCCAGGCTTATTAATGGATAATCCCTCAGGGACTGTTGCAGGACAGGTCTCACAGGACAGCTTAGACCTTTGGTTGAGTGGTTGTCTACAGTATAGTTGCGCAGCGCTTACAAAGAGTCAAATACACATCATAAAGCTTTGTTGTGTTACACCAGCAAAATTAATGCATATTAACCAGAAATAGGCTTTTTACGGTGTTCTGGGGTTATTACAAATGTAACATTATACCTTTTGGATAATCAAATGCAGAGACCATTTTTTCAACACATTTTCAAACATAATTGTTAAACAAATTTTTTATAACAGATTTATTTAGAGGCAATTTAGGTTCATCGGGAAAGTCAATGGACAACCCTGGTTTATTCTCTATCTATCTATCTATCTATCTATCTATCTATCTATCTATCTATCTATCTATCTATCTATCTATCTATCTATCTATCTATCTATCTATCTATCTATCTATCTATCTACATA
>CAIGQQ010006936.1:1865404-1899174 GCA_903798035.1 Danio albolineatus
CATATTAAAACAAGAATCATCATTTAAAAGTATATGTTTAAAGATACTTATAAACATAATTTTTAGTCCTATAATACAATAATACAAAACAACTGGTAAAACATAAAACTATAGGTATTGGAAACTAAAATTTAAGGCATTTTAATAGATTTTTGGTAAGCATTTTTGACACTGTTAAGGTACAAAGTGTTTTGTCACTGTGGTGGTACCTTTCACAAAGTATACAATATTGTATCTGCAGGTTTTTAAAAACAAAGGTACATTTTGGTTTCCCATGGTAAAAATCATGACCTTAAAAGTTACAAATTTGTTTCTTTTCTTAAGGTACAATTCTTCCCCATATAAAGGTACTGCCCCAGTGACAAGGGTTTGTACCTTCTTTGGTACAACATTGTACCATTTTTTCTGAGTGTATATTTTGTTTACCATATACTATATATATGTTTTATTTGTATCTATATGATGCTTATGTTGCTGAATACACTGAATTTTTTTCTTTTGCTGCTTGTTCAAACTGTTCATTTAAAATGAGCTGAAACAACACAATTATTGATAGATTTTTTGAGATTTCCTATTTGTTTTATGTGCAGTCCTCTTAAATTTATAAGAACAATTAATTTGGGACAACATGAATGAATTGTGTGGAACCCAGCATTTTTACAGTGTACACTACCTGACAAAAGTCTAGCCGCTGATCCCAGTTATAACAGCAACAATGAATAACTTGACTTCTAGTTGATCAACTGGAAAAGTGACAGAGGGTCGATTTTTCTGATGAATCATCTGTTGAACTGCATCCCAATCATCACAAATGACAGAAGACCTATTGGAACCCACATGGACCCAAGATTCTCACAGAAAACAGTCAAGTTTGGTGAAGGAAAAATCATGGTTTGGGGTTACATTCAGTATGGGGGTGTGCGAGAGATCTGCAGAGTGGATGGCAACATCAACAGCCTGAGGCATCAAGACATTTGTGCTGCCAATTACATTACAAACCACAGGAGAGGGTAAATTCTCCAGCAGGATAGCGCTCCTTCTCATACTTCAGCCTCCACATCAAAGTTCCTGAAAGCAAAGAAAGTCAAGTTGCTCCAGGATTGGCCAGCCCAGTTACCAGACATGAACATTATTGAGCATGTCTTGGCTGAGATGAAGGAGACATTGAAGAGGAATGCAAAGAATCTTGATGAACTGTGGGAGTCCTGCAAGAATCCTTTCTTTGCCATTCCAGATGACTTTAATAAGAAGTTGTTTGAGTCATTGCAGAGATGCATGGATGCCTTTGATATAAGCCAGTTCTGATACCCATTGAACTAGAACTAAACTTTGGAAAGGCGACAGGACTTTTCTCAGGTAGTGTAGTATAGATGAATGGGCTGTAGTGTTTTATATTATATTATTAATATTGACTGGCTGTGTGTATGATACGAGACCAATGCTTCACTATAGTTTTGAGGAATGAGAATATTGCTTTATTTTGCCAGAACAATTAGTCTCTTGAGGATTGTGAATGAAATGCGTGAGTTTTTGCTCAATTTGCGACAAATTTTGTGGCATTTCTTTTAGTGCTTTGCTGTGAAAATATAAACAAAATGTACCAATGCATCTTAATTCTTTCTTAATTTGACTTTATTTATTCATAAAAATTTCCTTTGGGGTCCCCACAGCAGAATTAACCGCCAACTTATCCAGCTCATGGTTTACACAGCGGATGCCCTTCCGGTTGCAACCGATCACTGGGAAACATCCATACACAACGGACAATTCAGCTTACCCAATTCACCTATAGCGCATGTCTTTGGGACTTGTGGGCGAGCACTCGGAAAAAACCAACGCAAACATGGGGAGAACATGCAAACTCCACACAAAAATGCCAACTGACTCAGCTGAGGCACGAACCAGTGACCTTCTTGCTGTGAGGCGCCAGCATACCTACTGCATCACCGCGTCGCCGTGATCAACCCATTGTAAAGTTTTTCACTAAATCTAAAAAAAATTACTGAAAGAGCTTCAGTTTCTTTAGTATTTTATAGGTGTATTGTATATGTTTTAAAAGTAACTTCAATGTAAAGTAATTAGTAGTAATCATTGATTAGTAATCATTGATTCTGTTTATTTACTTCAGTAAATGTGTGTAAATTTATATTTATTCCGTTTTTAAATTATTTTCAGTATAATTATCTACTAATATGAAAATATTCATATGTTTTATTTATAATACAGTGTGTAGAGTCATATTTTCTCTCTTTTAGTAGATATTTTCAAAAGAAGACTTTGTTAACCAAATAAAGTGGATCTAATTGGATTCGCATTGTAAACATTAAATACAAGTTAAAAAGGTATTACTTGTTAGTTCATATATTAAGGTTAGTTACGACACTCCCAAAATCATTCTGCATAAATCCGCAAATTTTTAACAAATTTCTGCGCAGGAATAGCAAAAAATGTCCGCAGATTCCGTCTGGCCCTAGTAATTATTAATCTGATTACTTTTTACATGAAGTAAATAGTAATGTAATTAGATTACAATATTCCAGTAGTATCAGGAATTTGTATTCTATTTTTTTTTTTTTTAAGTAACTTACCCACCACTGGTGGCATCCGGGGCAGAACTCAAGACAGTCAGAAAGCAGTTGTCAGATAAATGTAATAACTGCTTTTGCAATAAACACAACAGGCATATTTACCTCAACTCGTGTCCTTTTTTTTTCTCGGTTGGTGTGAATATCCATGCAAATAGTCTCACGTACAAAAAGAAGGTCAGAATCATTTAGTCATAATCAATAAGCTTTCACCAACCCACCACCAGCACACTATGAATATTGAGGGAATATTGAATGGATATTGAGTCGAATGATTTATTCAACAAGCTGGTTTAGGCTATTGAGAAGTAGATTTTAGGGTCTTTGTATATATTACAGTTTTTCACATTTTCAGATTCAAGACTATATAATACTCAATATGATACAACACACTTACAGTAGCATCCGGGCCAGAATTCTGGTTGTCAGATGTCAGTCAGAAAGATAGTTGTCAGATGTAATAACTTGCTGCTGCAAAAAACAGAACAGGCATATTTACTTAAACCTGTGTCCTTTTTCTGGACAGTCTGTATATCCATGCAAATAGTCCCATGTAGGCATTCTTGCACAAAGTCAAGGTCAGATTTTTTTTGTCATTATCAATCAGTTTTCACCAAACCTCCACCAGGTCCAGCACACAAGGAATATATAAAATCTGTTGCATGGCTCCATTCTTTGATAATTTAGCATCTTGTTTTAAAGGGGTAGTTCAACCCAAAATGTTGTAAACTATGAATGTATTTCTTCTAATCAAAAAGAGAAAGATATTATGAAGAATGCTGATGAAAGAAATCGCCATTGACGTTGGTATAGTAGAAGCAAAAATACTATGGAAGTCAATGGCTGTTTATTCCTAACATTGTTGAAATATCTTCTTTGTGTTTAACAACAGAAAGATACTGTTGTAAGAGGATGATTAAATTATGACAGCGTTGTTATGGATACATTTTTTCTCGTCTTTTGAGTTTCTTACATTATTAAATCAGCTAAAAAGTAAGAAGTTACCATAAAACATCTATAATTTGTGACAAAATGCTTATTCTTACAAAATGCAAGACTGCTTTATCCCTGAACAGTGCAGTGGGTTACTTTATAGCCACAGAAAAGAAAGATATCCAAAGATGTCTTTTCGAATTGTAAAGAAATCTGGGTTCATGACTAGGTCCATGCCTACTTGAGATTATAGTTGACCGGACACTACAGTTCAGATCATAGTGGAATCATTGTAAAGTGTATCATTTTACTGTGTTTTTAAGCTTGTGACTGCATTTCAAGCTAATTTTAGCCATTTGGGCTCAATAAATTATGACCTTTGTAGCTCAATGATTTATTGTACATTAATATTAAGATAATAAATGCTATACAGTGTTGTTTTACATTTAATTATTACATTTCTGACGGAGTGCTGTTAGACTCATCAGAATAGAGTCATTGTATACTGTAAAATGTTATGTGCCCTATTGTATTTATCTATGCTTGACATGTCTATTATATTTTATGCAGATACCCTGCCCTAAAATATGATCCTAATCAATGTAATATCATGAATTCTTACCAAAGTCAAGTTATCTGGTGAAATTTTTATTTATATTGCAATAAATATTGTAGTAAAACAAGATATTGCAATGTCATTTTTTTTTTCAATATCGAGCAGCCCAACTCCACTAATCAAACCTGTATGAAAGTATCCTCGATAAAAGGCACATGGGCAGCCAAACAGTTTGCCAAAGGGCACCTGAAGGACTCTCAGACCATGAGAAACAAAATTGGACTCTTTGTATGGAGAAAACCAGGATATTTTTCAGTGGCAGGGACTGGGAGACATGAAGGAAGAGATGAAAGCAGCAGTGTACAGAGACATCCTTAAAATAAACCTGAATCCAGAGCTCTTTAATTCTCAGACCGGGTTCATGTTTCAATAGAAGAACGACGCATAAGCAAACAGCTAAGATGGCAAAAGAGTGGCTGTGCATGGGACAACTGTGTGAATGTCCTTGAGTGGCCCAGACAGATCCCAGACCTAAACCTGATTAAACATTTTGGAAAGAAAATTACTCAAAATTAATTATATGTGTAATTGGTGCCAAAAACAAAGCTTTTTCTATTTGTAAAGATGTAAACCTAAATAATTTAATGTTGTCATTATCAAGTATTGTTTGTAGAATTTTGAGGATCTATTTAGCAATAAAGCTGTAACAAATAATGTGAAAAAAGTGAAGAGTTAGTAGATTATAAGCAGTAGAGTTTAAGCAGGCTGTTAGGGTTAGCAGAATAAGCCAACATGCATTTGCAGTTTATAATGTTCGATATGACTAATGGGGTCTATCAGGACAAAGCAGAGAGTCAAAGTTACTTATAGCTATAGCATAATATATATTATTAAGATATAGTTATACACTATTAAAACAAAGTGTTATGAATATACAGATCAAAAAGTTATAAGAACTTTTATTGTTCAATTTTAGTAGAAGAGTACGGGCTTTTGGTTTTTGATTGTAGTTTGTAGACTGAGTAAGCTGATTTGTGTTTGTGCTATTTTTCCTTAATTCCATAATATTCTGTAATTTATACAATGGCTACAACTTTGTGTTTTATTAATGATTGCTGATTATTTGCCAAATTCTGATGAATTCCTTGCTTTATTGCTTTTTATAAGTCGATTTTATTGAAAGCAGCTGCTAAATGAATAAATGTACATCCTTCAGAGATTTAATGCTATTTTGTTGCAGTTGATTTCATTTCATCTAATCTGTGTGAGTGCAAGTCATTTGCTGTTTTAATTCTGCTTGTTTCTACTTAACTTTTTTGTTCTTGTTGATCGTTTTTCCATTTCCATTCCATTTTCGTGTCTCTGTCAAGTGGACCATACATAAACTTTAAGGGTTAGTTCACCTAAAAATTAAAATGTATTCACTATTTGCTCTCCCTCATGTGGTTCCAAAACGGAGTCACTTTCTTCTGTTGAACGCAAAAGAGGACATTTTGAAGAAAGCTGAATACCGATAACCATTACCGACTTTCATAGTAAGAAAAACAAATACTATGAAAGTCAACGGTTAGGTTTTCTGCATTTTTAAAAATGTCTTCCTTCGTGTTAGACGGGAGAAAGAAACTCATAAAGGTTTGAATCAAGTAAAGGATGAGTGATGAATGACAGAATTGTGAATTTTGTGCAAACTATCAATTTAAACTGATAGCCTAAATGAAGTGTAGTGAATGAGGATATGGGGCAAACAAACATTATTGGCATTGGTGGTTCTTTTAAGAACATTTAACAACCGAATGGCCTTTCCATTCCACAAAACAGTAATTGCAAAACAGTTCTTTATATTTTAGGATGGTTCTTCACACTAAGATTATGCATGCATGTATGTATGTATGTATGTATGTATGTATGTATGTATGTATGTATCTATGTATGTATGTATGTGTGTGTGTGTATGTATTTTTTTATGTTCACCAAAAGGTTTTTCTGGTTACCAAAATGGTTTTTCTATGGCATTACTGCAAAACTCCTGTTTTTTAACCCTTACTGCTTGGAGAGCATTGTTGTCTTGAGCATTTCTGTTTTAATTGAAAGCCGTGCACTACGTATCTGTGTTTAGACCAAAGCACGACCACAGACCACAATCAAATGCTGAAGTAGGCTAACGATATCTCACAGCAACGAACAAAAAATAACTAAGAATAACGTGCTAACATGCTTAAATCGTTAACCGCCATCGGTAACCTCCCCCACTCGTTTTCAATAGGGTTTTCGAGCAGGGTTTTGTGAAGCTTGCGCACCTCATCTTACTTTGCTCCGTAACTCCTCGAAACCTTGTTCCCACGTACTGGAATGAGTTGTTAGACAAAAGGTCTCTGTGTGAGTCTACGCTATGATGATGGCACAGATGGGGCACCCACGCTAAAATACAAAAAGCGCTGTAACTGAACGCATCTTAAGTGAAAAACTGGCTGACACGCTCCTCAAATAAAGGACCCATGGGGGAACAGGGCGCGTGCAGGGCACGTACTGATTGCCGATCGCAACTCTGACGCACCCTTGTGTTCATTTGATTATAACAAAAGCATTGGTAGATCTAACAAAAAAAAATAACATTTAAGTTACATTTTTGCAACTGCGTGTGACTAAAATACGTTCACATATTTTATCTTAAATAGAAATAGTTTATTTTAAATGGAAAAGACTTTTCAATCTTGTAGGTTTTGCATTTCCGGTTTGTTTCCTCTATTTTGAACACGTTCTGCATTTATTTACATATTATAAAACGTGGTATAAATTATTCCACAAGTCGCATAAGATTAATTAATGGTGCTTTTCATATTCACCAAATGGGATGTTCAATAAAACATGGAAACGACAGTGACATGTCTGCGCGCAAAACAACCGAATGACGCTTCCCTTTTGTTTGATCACTTGTAATTCAAAACCCCTGACGTTGTATACAGATGGGTCAACGACGCCAAAATGCTTTTAGAAAACAACTAGAGACTAGGAACTTATGGAAAGATCAGGGGCACAAGTTATAGCATCATTAAAAGTGGGAGAGAAGACCATCTGGAGACCTCTCCATGACGCGTGCTGGACGCGTGGATCCCATGGGGTTCCAAAGACCCCTAGCTGAAAATATCTGACGACCCATCATTGGTCAAACGTTTTATCTATGCAGAAAAATAATCTTAACATATAAGAGGCAAGTAAAACTAAATAACACAGACGGGCGTGCGCAAATATTAGCAGTATAAGTGTGTTTTTGCAAAGCGCACGTTCCATGGTGCAAAACAAACATATTCTATGTGTGATTACAAATATACTTTCAAATATTGTTTGCTGAATGTGAGTGATCACATATGGGTTTGCATGGCAATATGGTCGGCTGGGGGACGCGTGCGCTTAACCCCTCCCCAAGAACGCCAGAGGTACAGGTGGAAACCCTACGTCATCAAACGAGAGAAGAAGAAAAAAACTATTGTTCATCAAAATTTAGAGACAGATGTTAAGTTAAAACGGCGTGGCTTGGGAATCTGTCTGTTTTATTTAAATTACGAATGCTTATCCCGCCCTAAATTGGATCCCAATCCTGTGTCCTTACGCGTCACCAGCATCCCTCTTTTTCTCATTAGCATGTTTTTTTGCAAGCATTTATATGAAAGAACAATAGATATCGCATTGCCATTAGTACATAACGTTAAATAATAAAGATTTAAACTATCAACACAATATTCAGGCTTTATATATGTGTTTAACCATGAAAAGGACATTTGGAGAAAGCAGTATAAAAGACTAATATATAGCCTATTTTAATTAACGTATAAATTAAATACATAAATAAACATATAAATATAACACATACATATAAATAAACTAAATGCAAATATAAGTAGTCAAAGATAATGAACATTTCCCAAAGTCTACACCTAGCTATCCAAAGAAAAAATATCCTATACATATAACAAATAAACGTTGGTTTATAAATATCGATTTCCAAAAGGAGATTACGAGAGGAATATAATTTATACACGCTACAGACGCTTCCTTTTGTTCTACAGTCTGAAGTTATTTGAGCAGAGGAGTTGTCTGAGGCGTGGGGGCGTTTCCATGACGCGCTGGACAGGGATATAAGCGCGCGCGGATCACCAGTTCGGCACACACGATCTACTCACAGCAAGCTCAACATGACTCCCAGCGCCACTGCTGTATCCGCTCTGCCCTGTGCGCCCCGCACCGTGGCCATGAGGAAAGAAGCAAGTGAACTGAGAAAAACCTTGAAACCCTTACTGGAAAAGAAACGACGAGCGCGCATCAACGACAGCCTCGACCGATTAAAAGCGCTCATTCTCCCTCTCACAGGCAAAGATGTAAGTTTGTTTTGTCCTATACTCGCCTTCACCATTGAGTACCGATGTATTTTACCTTTGTTCTTACCATTGCCTGTTTTCTTTAACAGAACTGCCGTTATTCTAAACTGGAGAAAGCTGATATTTTGGAGATGACCGTCAGATTTCTGACCGATATTCAGACCACTCCGTCAAAAGGTGGGTTTTTCTCAAGATACAGCTATTTTCTTTTTTGAATACAGATCTATTGTGGTAATCAATTGTATAATAGTTTCAAAAACTAATTTGTGTGTTTATTTGTTTATAGATACCACTGTTAGTTTCACGGAGGGGTACACAACCTGCCTACAGCGCGTTTCAGCGCGCCTCCCGCAAACCAGCCTCGACGCAGAGACTCGCCACCGCGTAAACGAGTTCATCCAGCGCTCGGTGATGCCCAAGACACCAGCCTGCCAGAACTGCTGTGCGCAGAGCTCCAGAATGATGTCGCAAATCCAACAAAAACTTCAGAATCTGAAATCCAGCAGCTCAAGATCCACAAACCCAGAAAAAAGCAACGCTGAGATTCTCAGTCGACCTGAACCTGTGCCAATGATCACCGAAGTCTGGAGACCTTGGTAGAATTACCATACAAAAAAGACTATTGTTGTGATAAACTTATAATGAAAGCCGTTTTAAAATTGTACATATTTGCAATCGATGTAGCCTTGATACTTTTATTTGATGAACACTAATCATCAAATTGAATAGATTATAAGTATTGTATACTTGTTTTTTTTCCAGTACAGTTAAAGTAATGGACCAGACCCGTTCAAATCGTTTTTGTTTTCGTGAAGATCCTGCGCGTAACCTGTAAATAACGTGGTTAGATTTATTCCCCTCTGTGGGCTAAATCGTCGGTGGTTCTTGAAAACGCCTTAGTAAAACCCCAAGGGTTGTCAAATGTAAGATATTTGCACTGTACACTTTTGTGTTGGTGCAGATGATTTAATTGTAAGCACTCTGTGTTTTCACTTCAAGTATCTCTATTTTTGGGATGAGTTATGTATATTTTGTTCACACAATGTGTTTTTATGTATATGTTATATTTTATAATAAAATGTGAGGGCTACAAAGCTGGTGTCTATTGCATCACTGTTTCTGAACAAGTCAAATAAAACAAGGTTTTGGGAGTACTAACAGAGCTAGTGCACACACATGAAGCAGTTTATGAAGCAGATGACACTCAGTTTTAAAAAAACAACAATGGTAAGATTTTGGCGCGCAAAAATAGACCTAAAGAGACATTTGATCCAAAATTTTAAATTCTGCTCAAATTTACTCACCTTTCATGTTCCAAATCTTGAGATTCTTACTTCTGTTCAACACACAAACAAACAAACACACAAATTTATTTTGAAGAAAGATGGAAACCGGTGACCATTGTCTTATTTGTTTTTCATACTGTGGACGTGTCTTCTAACTATATTGTAACCAACAGATAAAGGAGATAGGCTAACTCAAGTTTGTGCGGGTTAGTTAAAACTAGTAGGGTGAACTACCCATTCATTTAACCACGTTGTCAGGAAATACGACAGAAATAGACGCACTGTGGCGTTCATTAAAAAAGAAAGGAGGAAAGTGCTAAATAAATGCATACAAAATTAATCAATGGCAGCTGTTTCAGCTTGGGTCCACAGTCATGAGGCCATGCTGTAACGTAAAGTCTGGTCTTTGCTGCCACCTTTCGGTGACAGTATGGTTTAATCAAGAAATGTGTGTACAATATAAACATTTTACATCTTGTTAAATCTAACGACTAAATAAATGAGCATTTTAAGCTAAAATGAATAGCATGTTTGTATATGGAACAACAACAAATAACTGTTATGTGTGTGACCTAGTTCGGTTAAGTATATCTATCTCTATCTATAAACAGTTCATATGTGTATATAAACTACTATCATCTCCTACTCAAATCATTAACAGCAGTTTGCTTTTCACCGCGCCTTTTACCACACTAACGTTTGTGGAAGTAACTAGTCCGGCCAATCGATTTACCCTTCAAACCTGCAGCTCTCGCTCCGCCTGACTCAGTCCATTTCATTACGACGCTCGGAATCGGTGTTCAAGACGAGCCTCGACGCAAACTCATGATGTCTGTTTCTAATGCACAGGATAGACCGTCCATCCAGATATGCAGGTAAGAGGCTCTTATGTAGCGCTAGTGTTTTAAGGGCTCAGTGAATAGGTCTGGAATTACGCTACTTCCGATATGAAGCGGCCCTATAATCCGACGCCGGGTGTACAAATCGAAGTATATCATGTTTAGAAGTCACTGGCACGTTTCACTAAGACATAAATGAGTGCTTTTGTTTATTTTGGATGACTGAATACAAGAATTGGGATGCTGGTGCATTTTTTCACACCGTTCATGCCGGGCACATCGTATGTCGTATGTGATGACCTCAACAGTGATGCTGATGGAGAGCACTGAAGTCAACACATGTTAGCTAGGTGTTTAAGGCATACATATTATATTCAGAAACATAAGGGGATGTTTGGTATATGAGATTCGGTGATTTTTGATGACGATACTTAAGATAGACTGAATATAGAGAGAAGAAAATATAATCGCAATGACCGTACGGACATTTCCTTCGCATTAATTTTGACGTTCATGTTTTAATCGCTTTTGTTTCGGGATTAAACGTTTAAAAGTCTGTCAATGGATGTGTCATTAGCGCGGTTCTGCGGAGTGCTTCTCTTGTCACTCGACGCTCCAGCTACTGCCCTCTTGTGTTTGCAGCTAGCCTGCATATGCAAATGACGCAATTGAGTCAACCACGTGTCTAAATTCCATGAGAGATGAAAATTTGACAGTGTTTGTTGTCAAGCTAGCATAATCGTGTGGATTTGCCAGTCTACATGTTATTAGTAACGTTAAATGGCGCTATGAGGCAGAAACTCTTCCACCTTTTGTGGAAACAAAACTGGGGGACCAGAATGAGTTCTACGTCGAGGTCTGTTTTATTTGTCTGACTAAGTTGCTAGAAATATTCCAATGCTACATGATATAATCGTTTGATTCTGTAGCTTGTACCTGATTTTGCAGTCAAAAATCCGCGTTGGTAAGGTCTGTAAACAGAACTCAATCGACCTCTCCGAACGATAGTGATTAGTTCATTCTTATCATCGGTGAGAAAAGTAAGGGCTGTCATGTGACAACACCAACCGGCGCTTTCAACAGTGGTCCGGACAGAAACAATGACACAAAGACTTTGAAAGTCACTGAATTGCTAAGTCTACACAAGTAAAGTTATATAGAGATTCATTTTTTAGTTTTCCGACGACCAAGCTAGCTGTAGTCCTTTGTAACATTTTACGTGTCGTAATTTTTGACTCCAGGTCAACCGGTTTCTTATAAACATTTGTTATCAGTTTGCTAAAACGTTAAAACCACTACTGTGGTCAAACCTTTTCATACAATGTCAGTAATGTATTTTCAGAATACATTCAAATCAATACGGAAGTTCCCCATTCCATGTACTGTATTCTCAATAACAATTATTTTAATGTATGTATTTTGTTATTATAATTTGCAAGATTAATCATTATCAAGGTTTTACCTACCTCATTTTCTTTCAAATAGCAACATCAGTAGTATAACAACACATTATATTCACCTGCTATTGTTGCGCAGATACCACATTTACTCAGAGGTAGCCAAATTTACTTAGTGGCCAGGGGGAATCACTTAGTTGGTTAGAGCCATTTTGTTAGAGCTTAAGCTTATGGGGAACGTTATTACTGTGTAGCTAAAACAAGGCAATATGTTCCAATTTATTGGCTTTTTGTTTTTGAGAGATATCAGATGTGTTCGTAATCTTCCTCATATTCTCAGGTAGGTTGTTAAGCTTTTTGTTTTGGAAGATGCAGTTAAAAGTGTCAGTGGTGGGGAAAAATCCTTTAAAAATAAATAAATAGAGCAAAAAAAAGTGTTTAGAGTGTAAAATAAGTTATTTTACTTTTATTTCATCTCTTAATAACATTTATACAGGCTCATTATCAGTATATACAATTCCTGTTCATATTTAAAGCAGCTTAGATCATGAAAAATATGTTTTTTGGGGGGGTTAAGGTTTGAGTGTACTGATTAGGTAATAGAGAGCTATCTTGTTTTTCCTGTTATTGATACAATCATAGTTTGATTAAATCAAATGACACTGAAAACTGACAGTGATCTTACCAACTCTTGTGGTTTTTTGGCACATCCTGTACTTTTGATGTCAGTTGGCAAGAACTCAGTAAATATTGTAGTAAGCAAAAGACTTTGAGCTCAGATGTTCATTGCTTCACTGATTGCACTTACTTTAAAATTAGTGTTTTTGATTACACTCTAAAATTGATTAGTTACTTTAAAAAAAAACATTCCCTTAAAAGCGACAAGCTGATTTTACTTAAAAATGAGTAAACCAGTTGTAACTTGAACCTGTTAAGTTGGCTTAACTTAATTTTTAGAATTAGCCACATTGTTAATTCACTTTAGAACTTGGGTGTACTCACCTTTTTAAGTAAAGTCGACTAATAGTTTTTTACAGTGTAGAATTTGGGTCGAGGTGCAGAGCTGTTTACGCAGAGAACATAGTCACAGGTCAGTGAAAATCTAACCGATTAGATCTCCCCAAAATGGTCCTGGAACCAATATAAAGCATTAGTTCACTCAAAAATGAAAATTCTGTCATTTATTACTCACTCTTGTGTCATTTCAATCACTTGAGACCTTTGCTCATCTTCACAACACAAATGACAATATTTTGATGACATCCAAGAGCATTGGCGAAGTTGTTTTTACACTTTTCTTGGCACACAAACGTGTTCTTGGAGCTTCGTATGACTACTTTTAAAGTCAAATTTTGAAATGCTTTGCCTTCTTTTCTGGACTTTAAACATCTTGAGATGGTCGCTGTAGAGGGTCAGAGAGCTCTCGGATTTCATCTAAAATATGTTAACTTGTGTTTCCGTAGATGAACGAAGGTCTCAGATTGGAATGGCATGAGGATGAGTAATTAAATAGAGAGTTCCCCCAAAATTAAAAGTCATTTACTTACCCTTTACTTGTTTCCAACCTTTATGGGTTTCTTTCTTCTGTTGAACACAAAATAAGTTATTTTGAAGAAAGCTGGAAATCTGTAACCATTGACCTCCAGAGCATTTGGAACATACTTTATAACTTAAAGGCAATGCGTGCTCTCTTTTTTAAGTAAAGTCGACTAATTGCTTTTTACAGTGTAAAATTTACTGATTCCTCAAAATAAAATAAATACATTTCTAACTGTTTTAGACTGTTTTTTTTTGTCATGGTGCCATTTGTAATGGTGTGTAATAAATGAATAAAATGCTTATTTGCTCTTTTTTTAATCCCTTTTTCACACAGAAGTGATAGTGACACAAACTACTATAGGCTACTATTAAACCATCTTCCCCATGGTAAATAGTGTAAGGCATTGATTGGAGTGTATTATCACAAAAGTGGCATTAGCAGTAAAATAAACGTTCAGTGAACTTTTAATTATTAAAATATTTAAATTAATTAGATATGAATAACTGCTGTACCAAGTATTTTATCATCACAAATGTAGACCATCAGCATATGCAAAGCAATGTTTACACATAAATATTAAATACATGTTCACACATTTACGATGTTTAGTCAAGCTGTTTTTAAAATATAATTGAACAATTTTCGGTACCCAGAATGTTAGTTCTGTTAATTTCAATTAATTTGATATAAATAAGATGTCTGTATTCAGGACAAAATTGTGAATTGTGTCATTTGCTGACTGAAGGCCCACGGAATTTGAATGAACCTGGGCGGAGTCTGAGTCAGGGAAATGCATCACACTAGTGGTTAAGATGATGATGTCATTAGCGATGCGTGCTAGTGATGAAGGAAATGAATGAAAGAATGCTACTGTCGCTGATAGTCACGGTTGTGTTGGGAGCTTCTCAAGTCTCTGACATATAATATCAGAAGTGATGGCTTCCCAGTATGAACTCAGCAGGTATAGTTCACAAAGAAACCCTTTCATGTTTATACAGATGTGGATGTTCATGCTTTTACAAGACTTACAGTGTTTGTAAAACTGAGTTTGATGTTAAGTGGTATGTTCAGTAAACATTGAGTTTACTTGGCACCATTTTGGTTTAATGTAAGTTTATAAAAAGTTTCATTTAAACAGGTTGTGTCTTCGGTTAAGAGGTCTTGGCTGTTCAGACTTTCTCGCCAAACTGGTTGTAGATTAAATGGTGTTTGTTTCAATGGCAGTTTATGTTGTGTCACTGTCATGTGCTTGAATATTTCTATCTTTTATGATGCAACCAACCTTTTCATTTTCCTTTTAAATGTTTAATTTGGAGCATTTTTTAAACACTCTAAAAACGTATCAGTTTGATTTACTGATTTTATGGTGATATAGGTTATGTATATGATAGCTATATTTTACCTGTCTAGCAGAGTATACCCCACCCCGCTCAAAAAAGTCACTATTTATTTATCCTTCACTTGTTCCAAACCAGTTTCAGCTTCTTTCTTCTATTAAACACAAAAGAAGATATTTAGAAAAAAGCTGAAAACCTGTCACCTTTGACTTTCTATAGTTAGAAAAACAAATACTATGGAAGTCAATGGCTACAGGTTTCCAAAGACACAAGTGATCCAAAGTGAAGGATGAGTAAATGATGGCATAATTTAAATTTTTGGGTCAAGTATCTCTTTAAAGGGGTGGTCTACAATATATTATGTTAAAGTTTAGTTGATGTGTAATGTAGCTGTGTGAACAAACAACATCTCTGAATGTAAGATGCTCAAAGTTCAATGCGAAGGGAGACATTGGCTTTTACAGAGTTAGCTTAGCAAGGCCTACAGCGAGTTTGGGGAATACAAAAAAAATAAATCGAGGCTAGTGAGATCACAAATGCTTCTGGTTACGCGTATTCACCATGCGCACACTACCCGTGCAGCGAACGGCTTGTAGGAACGTGACGTGGTGACGTGAAGCCGATCCGTGAATCATAGCACATTATGTTAGCTAACCAATCAGAGGCTCTTGAGGGTGGGCTTTTCAGAGGAACTAGGAAATAGGACAGTCGTTCTCATGTTAGCTGAGTAGCTGTATATAATCAAAATAAGATATATAAAAAATTAACGTGATTTTTCTAAAAGTGAAGGGTGAAAAACAAATTGTTTTGCGTCTTATAAACACAACCAAGCCTTAAAAATACACTCTGGAACACCCCTTTAACAATATTATCAAATATTTATAATGAATACATGTTTAATTACTTGATTTGATGATGAAAATGATAAGTCAATAAAGTATATCTAATTGGTGAAAAAAAATATATAAAAATATCAATGTTTTAATGAAAGTGGGCGGAGTCTGAGTCCACGAAAACACGTCACATGGCCAATAATCGAAACGGTCATCGATGAATTGTGCATCGCTGTATAACCTAGAAATGTATCACAAATTTATGTATTATATATGTTTATTTTTTCTTCTTTAATCTTCCAGGATTATGCGACCTGATGATGCCAACATTGTCGGTAATGTTCATGGTGGGACTATTTTGAAAATGATTGAGGAAGCAGGATGCATCATTGGCACACGCCACTGCAACACTCAATCTGGGGTGAGTTCCTCTTCCCCACAAATGCAATTTTTTGTATGTAAAGCCCCTGTTTCTTCATTTTTTTAAGGATTTGAAATATTATTTGGACACAATCTCTACCTCCAGCAATATTAAAACTAAAATCGATAACACTATGTGAATCTTATAATACTCTTTTCTATAATATCCAGCTTTCTGTATCCAATGTGACTTTTTGTACATGACTGTGATCATGCTTTGAGATAAAATGTTATATTGTAATTTATATTATCCCTGGCATTATTTTTAGTTTTTTTTCTCTCTTTCTTTTTATTTTGCTTTAATCTGTTGTAGGCATGGGCCGGTATAAGATTCTGACGGTTTGATAACCTTGGATAAAAATATTACAGTTTTAGAGTATTGTGTTCACTGCTCTAATATAATTTTTTAAATGTCTGGGTAAAAAAGTAAAACTTTATTCCCCTTTGAACACAATATATTTTCTTTTGAGAAACATTTAAAGTATTTTGGAGCAGTAAACATGTCAGACTGAACAATGAAAATGAAACATTGATGTCTTCTGTCTTCATTTGTTTCAAAAACCCAGATTTCTTTACCATTTAAAACGGAATCTTTGGATATCTTTTCTGCTGCAGATACTGTTTTCCTTAAAAAACTAAAAAAAAAAAAAAAAACTTGCACATACCTTAGGAACGGGTATAGCTGAAAATTTGGCGGCTCTAAAACCTTGACTTTTCCAAACCGCGGTATACCTTGAAAACGATTATCATTCCATGCCTAATCTGTTGTCTTATTTTGGTTGTTACTTGGGTTTATACATTTTCTGCATAACTTTGTACTTTTGTTGAACATTCAAATAAAAATAAAAGTTCCTCTTTCCACTTTCTTACACCAGACGGTTGTACTGTAGTTAAAATTTTTAATTCAAAGCTTTTTCAGCATCGGAACCACCATTTCGTTACATGTATTAAGTAATATATTTATGTTGTGTGAGGTATTTTGTGTTTTTCTAGAATGGAGAATCCTGTTAAAGATGTAACTATATAATGAATATAGTTGTTTGATAAGCGAATCTCATAAATCCTGTTTAGAAATATTTTACTGAGGGGGGATTCATTTGCTTTATTTCACAGATTTTCATTGAAAGATTAGTTCAAAATGTATTTACACTATGTTTTTATGCATAAGTTGTCCTGTGATTGTTTTAAAGGTATTTAGGCTTTTAAAAAATCTTGAAATCTTGATATTCTACTTATTTGACCCCGGGTTCACCCCTTGAGGTTGAAACTACTATAGCCAGTAGAGGGCAGTATATGCATGGAACAAAGTTTAACAATTAGAGGGATATTTCACATAAAATGTAAATTCTGTCATCATTTACTGACCCTCCATTTGTTACAAACCTGTTTGAGTTTATTTATTCTGTTGAGCACAAAGGAAAATATACTAAAGAATGTTTGTAAAAAAACCTCTATAGTATTTCTTTTATTCCTACTATGGATGCCAATGGATGCGTTTTGTGTTCAACAGAAGGAAAGGAATTTTAAGAACCACTTGAGTGCGAGGAAATGGTTAGGAACTTATAAATATTGGGTGAACTATCATTTAAAAAACCTCTGTACGTGCACGGAGTGGTTATATTGTATTAATGTGTAAGTGCAAATAAATAAAAATGCCTTTTTTGTTGTTGTTGTTGAATAGGATCGCTGCCTAGCGGCTTTGGCCCGAGTGGAACGTACAGACTTTCTGCACCCAATGTTCATCGGTGAAGTAGCCCATGTCAGTGCTGAGATTACCTATACTTCCAAACACTCGGTGGAGGTGCAGGTCAATGTACTCGCTGAGAACATTGTCACAGGTCAGTGAAAATTTAATCAAATATTTTGCCCTAAAACTGTCCTGGAAAAATTTAAAGCATTATTCATTCATTCATTTTCTTTTCGGCATAGTGCCACAGCGGAATGAACCTATCTAGCATATGTTTTTCACAGCAGCGGATGACCTTCCAGCTGCAAACCATCACTGGGAAACATCCATACACACTCATTCATACACATACACTACGGACAATTAAGCTTACCCAATTCACCTATACCACATGTCTTTGGACTTCTGGGGGCAACCGGAGCACCCGGAGGAAACCCACGCCAACACGGGGGGAACATGCAAACTCCACACAGCAATGCCAACTGACTGTGGGAGTATTAGCTGTTTATTAATAGTAAGGTAGAAGTTGGGTTTAGGGTTTGGGTAGGATTAGGGATGCAGAATAGGATCATACCTTATAATTACTAATGAGCCGTTAATATCCTAATAATAGGCAGATAATAAGCCAGTAGTTACTAGCATGTAGCATTGTGACCTGAACTAAAATGTTACCATGAAATTAGCTGCAAATACTGTTTCATCTTGATTACAAAAGTAGAATTTACTGCTCTTTTCATGAGTAAAATACACTTACTGTCCACTTTATTAGGTACAACTTACTAGTACCGGGTTGGACCCCCTTTTTGCCTTCAGAGCTGCCCTAATCCTTCATGGCATAGATTCAACAAGGTACTGGAAATGTTCCTCAGTGGTTTTGGTTCATATTGACATGATAGCATCATGCAGTCACATGCATGATGTGAATCTCCTGTTCCACCACACCCCAAAGGTGCTCTATTGGATTGAGTTCTGGTGACTGAGGAGGCCATTTGAGTACAGTGAACTCATTGTCATGTCTGAAATGTGTATCTAATAAAGTGGCCAGTGAGTGTATACTACATACATAACAAATTGCTCGACTCCTTCTCTGATCTCATCTCAAGATGGCACTATAGCTCAATAAACGCCAGCATGAATATAATGCCATGCTAACTTTAGACACACACAAAGACTTTAAAGTGCTTTATTATGGAAAGCAGACAATATCTTGAGATGTGTTCATTTGAGAGAGAGAGAGATATTTTAAATATTAAAAGGAGTAGCTGTATTGCTAAAGCAAAATCAATATCCCCAAGGTACACGTTGTTACCACAGCAACAGGGTTGTCATGTGGCAAAAAGCGATCCAGCACGGCGTGGGCGAAGTACCCAGTCAGTAGTAGTGGAGGAAGGGCCTGCGGAAGCTGCTTTACAAAGACTCCTCTGGGCTCCCGCTGCTTAAAGGGATAGTACACCCAAAAATTAAAATGACCTCATTGTTTACTCACTCTCATGTGCTTTTTAAATCTGTACAGGTTTCTTTCTTTTGTTAAACATAAAAGAAGATATTTTGAAGAATGCAGGTTACTCGCAACTATCGACATCTATAATAGAAAAAGAAAATTATCTTAAGAAATTATATTAAGAAAAAACTAAATATCTTCTTTTGTGTTCAACAGAAGAAAGAAACATGTAAACAACAGGGTTCATACGTCATGAAAAACCTGGAAAAGTCATGGAATTTTGACATGGCATTTTCGAGGCCTGGATGAGTTTTAGAAAAAACAGAAAAACCCACAAAGTTTTGGAAAAGTCATGGAAATTTAGTTTAACAAATATCTGTATACTTGAATATAGGTTAGTTGTCTTTACTTCTTTTCTGTCTTTGGCCAAACACATGCTCTCACATCATTAGTGAAGTGTAAGCTTTGTTTACATAAAATCTACATAGATATAACAATAAATTTAAACTAAATCGATTGTTGCATTTTATGATATGCTGTACTATATTTGAATGTGCATTTTTTTTTGTATTATTTACCACCTATACGTCGACGCTAAATGAAACATTAGAACATGAAAATGCACTTAAAAATCTCGGAAAAGGCATGAAATTTTAGTAGTAAAAATGTGTATGAACCCTGAAACAAGTAAAGGCTGAGTAAATGATGACAGAATTTTCTTTTTTTTCGGTGAACTATTCCTTCAACGTGTATTAAATTAAAAAAAAAAAATTAAATACCTGCATCATATGCTCTTTAATATTAAATTCAAGCATTAAACTAGAGTTAAACTAAACAATTAATATCTAACAAATGTCATTATTATTAATATTATCAGTATTTGCCGGGAAATCTCCCTAATTAGTGAAAATAAAATGGCCACAAAATGGTTCTAAAAATGTAACAGATTTTCAGTATTCAAAATATTAATTAATACATTTCTTAATTTGCTTCTTAATTTCAAGGTAGAAGGACTCAACAGAGGCAGTGTTTAGAGGCAGGATTAATACGGTTTACTAAAATTAAAACTTAAACATACTTTATTTCTTTCCGTTTGGGAAAAACTAAAATAAAAAAGTATTCAATGCATATTTAAAAATTGACTGAAAATGACAAAACATTCAACAAAATAACATGCAGGCAGAGCATTTGTTGAGCGCATACACTGCTAGCTCACACTTCGTGCTGACGTGATGACTCTGCATGCGGTATGAAAGTTCTAATCCAGAGATGCCCAAAGTAGGGCCCGTGGGCCAAAATTAGCCCACTGTAACCTTAGGTTTGGCCCACCATCCCATCTGAGAGGAGAGTGAATATGATGGAAAGGGTTGGGGCGAATGCCTTTCACAGAGATTGTAATCTCTAATTTGACCTGTATTGTTTTATTGCTGAGCTACAAAAAACACAAACTGAAATTAAATATTTCAATAAAATGTTGTAAATAAAACTAATTTTATTAAATTTATATACTGTCACTCGATGGATAGAGGACTATGCAATAGACATCGGCGAGCAAATCAAGGCAAAAACTAGTTTTACTCTGTTATAAATTAGATTGGTTTGTTTTCACTGTTATAAGTTCATTATAAAATGTTAAAAAAAAAAAGATTAAATAAAATACTGTAATATAAAGCAATGTTTTCTAGTCATTTTTTTATATATTATTAAACAAATTAGGAAATTACCCATGGCGACTATGTTTACTTTCGGCCCACTAGCCTCAATCAGGTTCGGTTTTTGGCCCTTCATAAGAAAAAGTTTGGGCACCCCTGCTTTAATCTGTTGGACGCAGAACATGGACGCCGAAAAAACACATGCTGCTCACGCGCTGTTCTCGCCTGCGGTGTGAAACAGGCTTTTTACAAATGACAAAAGTTAATTTAATATAATATACAATGTATGTGCATAATTATGCAAATGGATATTCTAATCATATTGTTCCCAAGCATATTTTACTTAATAAGTTATCTTGAGAATAATACTAATTTGTATCAAAATGTATAAATTCATTCATTCATTCATTTTCTTTTCGGCTTAGTCCCTTTATTAATCCGAGGTCGCCACAGCGGAATGAACCGCCAACTTATCCAGCATGTGTTTTTACACAGCGGATGCCCCTCCAGCTGCAACCCATCACTGGGAAACATCCATCCATACCTATTCACACACATACACTGCAGACAATTTTAGCCTACCGAATTTACCTATACCACGTGTCTTTGGACTTGTGGGGGAAACCCACACAACCACGGGGAGAACATGCAAACTCCACACAGAAATGCCAACTGACCCAGCCAAGGCTCGAACCACCGACCTTCTTGCTGTGAGGCGATCGTGCTACCCACTATACCACCGTGGCGCCCAGAATTTACATAATTGATTTGATTTATTTTTGACTCTTAGCTATAATATGACACTGCAGCTTATGTTTCATGGTTTTCTGAGAACCAGACATCTTGAATTGCTGGAGATTCCAAGTATGCTGCAGTATTTGCAGACTTAAAGTTCCAGATACTTGAATAATTTGTTTCATGCTAAATTCTCCCAATACTTTTGTTTTTAATCTAGTTTCTTTTTTATGGTCCTGCTGTCCTATTCAGCATTTCTTGCCCCGCTTTATCAATTTCCATATTATTGCATCCTTCCCATGGGCATTTGTTTATATTTTACATTTCAGTGTGAGCTTAATATAGAATTAGAATATAGAATTTGGCCAGTTTTACATGTAAAAGAAAACCTTCTTTAAAGACAAGGCTTTTCTACTTAAAGCCCTTATAGCAATTATCCTTCACTTATAAATGATTCTATACATAATTAATAGTATTAATAATAAATAAATGTGGTTTGGAATTGGTCAAATGTTATCAGGAAAAGTTTGATCAGAAAATTTTACTTGTACAATAATTATAAACACACTGTTATTTAAACTTTAAAAAGCTACACTTGAAAAAAAAAACAAAAAAATCCTAATAAAAAATATAGCTGCAAGCAGCAATTAAGGGGCCAAGCAGTTCAGAGGCAGAATGTGCAAATTTGTCGTTGTCGAAAACAAAAACCATTTCGCCTATTGACACGAATTTCACAACACTTGGTCATCATGGTCTGACGATGACCTGAGTTAAATTTGGTGATATTTCGGCAAACGGTCTAGGAGGAGTTTGCAAATTAATTTCTGAACAAAATCAATATGGCAGACAGGACATTTAGCCAAATATGGCATATTTGGAATCAATGTTCTCGACATGACCCAAGGAAGAAGTTAAGATCAGTTTTAAACACAATAAACAAATTTAGTCTCAAGTTTTTAGCAAATTCTTTGATTCATTATTGATGGTTAGTGAATGGTTTATAACTCGTGACCACTAGGTGGCGCTGTCACCAAATTTATGTGTTGGGGTTATTGTGAGTTGCCAGTGACTCACCTGAAGTTCAGCATCAATGTGTTTAAGCATTGCAGAGTCGCAGCCTCAGATGCACTTTGACATTGTACTAGCACATTTGTCGATGCCATAAACGACAACCGTTTTGCTGAACGATATGATTCGCATATTTTTTGATCAGCATGTTCTGAAGATGATTGGAGTCAAATTTGTTGACAATTGAATCTACGGTCGAGGAGGAGTTCGCAAAAGAAGGTTTTTAAACAAGATCAATATGGCGGACAGGAAGTTTGCCCAAATATGACATGTTTGGTATTAATGTTCTCGATATGACCCAAGGAATAATTTAATATCAGTTTTATCACAATAAACCCATGCAATCAACATTTATTAGCCATTTTGGAATATTCATTATTGATGGTTAGTTAAGGGTTTATTACACGTGAACACTAGGTGGCACTGTTACCAAATGTATGTCTTGTGGTTGTTGTAAGACACCAATGACTCACCTGAAGTTCAATGTTAGTATGTTTAAGCATTGCAGAATTACAGCCTCAGACGATCTTTGACATTGTGCCAGCAGATTTTTCATTGGCGTAAACGAAAACTGTGTTGCCTATCAACATGAATTCCATAAATTTTTGCCAACATGGTCTGAAGAACATCCGAGTAAAATTTGGTGAAATCAAAAAAACTGTATAGGAGGAGTTCGAAAAAATAGGCGTTCAATCAAAAACAAAATGGCGGACAGGAAGTTTGGTTGATTTTGGCATATTTAGTATTAACGGTGTCGGTATGATCCAGGGAATATAACAAAATGTGTCATGTCAATGAGGAAAGTTTAGAAAAAGTTCTAAATTATACAACTTTCCCGCATATGGTTATATGGGCTGCCATTCAAATTCGGCGGAAGAATGAAGAATAATAATAGGAACGCTTGGCTTCTAAAAATAGCAGTAATAAAGTAAGCATAATTAAATACTGTAGTATGTCGTTTTAGGTGTCTGTAAACATGCAATTAATATATTCATATATAGAGCTGTGCAATTATACAACTAATAATAATATTGTGCTATCAATACAGTATCACAAACTACAGTACATATCCAAAATAATATTAATTAGGGCTGTAACGATACACCAAACCCACGATTCGGTTCGTATCACGATTTTTGACCCACGATTCGATTCGTATCACGATTTTTTTTCGTGAGGGGTGGGAAACTTTTTTTTTTTTTAAACAATATTTATCAAATAACATTTGAAAAATCTTTATAAACTGAACACCAAAGAACAAGATTAACCATGCAAATTATTAACTATATAAATAGCCAAATATAAAATAAATAAATAGCCAAAGCTATAACACTTCTGTTTTTTGTAACAAAATACTGTTGAAAAACAAACAGAACTAAACTCCATTGTGGAGATGATTCGAGCATGTTGAAAATTCTTTTTCAATCAAGTTCTCTTACATTTAAGAGATGTAAACTTTGCCTGACAAATGAAAAATCGACCGCAGAAGTCAGACGAACAGGTGCAGCCATCAATTAGTGATGCATTTAAGCGATGCACAAAATATAGGAGGCACAATGTGAGGTGGAACAAATGCACTGATGCAGTAACCAAGAATCTCTGCGAAAAAAATAGTGTCTTTCAATAGGAGACCTCGTAACCACACCCGACAGCTATAATGAATTGTCCGGACGTACATATTTCTCCAAAACAGCTATTCTACGAGCCTACAAACGTATCCATGGTGAGCTGCAACAGCCCAATTCCACCACAGTCGAGTATTTTTCACTTACAACAGATGTGGTGCAGTAGCCTACAAAAATGGCACTTTACATGTCGCTAACTTTCCATTTCATGGACACGGAATGGACACTGGCGTAAAAATGCCTCCAAACTGAACCTAGCTGTGCCCAACACAATTGAGAAGATGGAGAAAGCCCGCAGGGACCGTGCCCTTTCTGCTGTGAACTATTAAATTCTTATTTTCCCTGGAGCGGAACAAATTTTCACCGCACAGTTGGACAGGCACAAACAAAAATATAATTCATACATTTTTCTTGGAAAAAAATATATTTTTTAAACGAATTTCGTTAGGTATAAATTTTATCTTAATTGTGATGTAGTATTGGTTGGTCAGTTATTTACTAGATAAAAAAGAATAATGAATAACCTTTGCGGTGATGCGCTTCAAAACAAGCGCGCTATATGCTTCAGCGTCAAAAAACAAGTTGCCGTGAGATTGTGTTGGTTTGGTAAATAAAATAGCCTAAATAAAATTAAAGTTAAATATTCATAGTTTCAGAGAAGCCCATATTAAAGTCGGGACATCTGGTGAACGCCCATCCCTCTCTGTGCAGCCAGATTAACAGTGTGAGCAAAGCATCTTATATGCGGTTAAAAAAACGGCCGCTTCGACAGCATTGGCAATGTTTCGTTGTCTGTTGTCACGGGAACTTTTGATATGCTGATCTTCCAATCTATCACAGCCTCTTTACGTATTCTGTGTGTACTTTACGTATCATCTGTATGTTGGTTGTGTTGCCTGTCACTTAAAGCACTTACGGCATATTGTGTGGGTCTTGTCGAGCAATTGCCATCCGTTATCTCCACTGGGTAGCTGAAATGTTGCCATACTGCTGACTTGTATGAAGAGGGAGGGTCTGCAATCTCTGGGTTAGTTGCCATGTTTCCTCACGTTCTTCTTCAACTAGCTCAACTTTTGCAGGAAGGCGTTACATGATTGAAAAGTTAGTCACGGGTGTGTCGCGATTCTTCCTTATCAAATCGCGACACAGGATCGTGGATCTTAGTGTCGCGATTTCGGTTTCATATCGCGTATCGTTACAGCCCTAATATTAATCTAAAACATCTGCACTTCAGAAAGTCAATATTAAATGCATTATTATCATTGGGCCCACTTTATATTAAGTGTATCTAACTACTATGTACTATCAAAATATAAATACAATGTACTTACTGCAGAACACTTCTGGTGCTCGTGAGTTGGGATACTGGTAGGGTTAGGGACTGGTTTGGTGGTATGAGTAGGTTTAATGGTGGGTTACAGTGTAAAGGATGGCCAACAGTGTAATTTAAAGATGTAATAACAGAAATTAATTACATATACATGTACAATTAGGTCCATAAATATTGGGACATCAACACAATTCTAACACTTTAGGCTCTATACACCAACACAATAGATTTTAAATGAAATGAACAAGATGTGCTTTAACTGCAGACTGTTAGTTTTAATTAAAGGGTATTCACATCCAAATCAGGTGAACAGGGTAGGAATTACAGCAATTTGCATGTCTAAATATGCATCGCATTGCATTTTTTCCCACAATTGTCAGAATTGTGTCGATGTCCCAATATTTATGGACCTAACTGTAATTAATCATAAGTACAATGTTAAAACGTGTATTTACACAATAAGTACATTGCAACAAATGATTCATTGTAAGTACATAGTAGTTAAGGCCACCTAATATATAATGTGAGACCTAAGCATAATGAATGCATTATATTGCATTAAGAAGACCCAGTTATAATGCAGTTCAAGTGTAGCTTCTAAATGCAACGATCATTACATTAAAGCTGTTTAATAATTCTTAACAAGCAGTAACCTTCTTCATGATTCATAGGATGCAAGCAGCCGTCCATGCAATCATTATTTAATGTTCATGCACTGTACGTGTTAACCAGTCATTGTCCACTGTGTGTTGTCTGAAAGTGGCTCTGTGGAGTGGTCTCCGCACTGCCCCTTTAAAGGCTCGTGCTGAGCCGCAGGGAAGCGCGCAGAATGGGGGCAGACTTTATGTGCTTCTGTCATGTTAACTTAACATCACGCGTCACCAACACAGGCGGCAGTTGCACAGAGCGATACCTGCATAGGAAAGCAGTCTAATCTGCAAACGCTGTGTCTTCCAATTGAGATTAAAGAGAAGACAAATCATTCGGAGTGTCAGACAAATCAGTACCTACAAATATAGACTAACTAATTCGTATTCAAGATGCGCTGCTTGTTGAGAAATAAACGGATGCATTCTGGAATGTAAATGCACCACTTTGTACACTCGCACACTCATTTTGCTGTTATTGGCCGGCTCCATTAACCTGGTTATTAATAAACTGCCATCACTGTCTGTATGCAACAGTAACTGTCATCGTATTGCTATTAAACATATTTTTTCACTCTCATATGCCAAATAGACTTATAAACGTGGTAGATAGTCTTGATTTTCACATAACATCAACATACGGCTGAGTGGCAGCAAAACATCTTTCCACGAACCCCGTGTTTTCTGTGCTTTCTGCTCTGACACACTTTCTTTAAAGGCTGTTTATGCATTTGTGCCTGTTTATATACATGTGTGAACTCAGGCTAGGCCATCACATGACTCTTCTCTTGAGTTACACACACTCACACACACATACACAGTCAGGGCCAATCTTGTCAGCCTCGTCTAGCTCGCTCTCCTTAGGGGTCTCCTGCCTCTGAATGCAGGGGCCGCGATGATTGCGTCCGCGGAGCAGCCATCTACACTTCCATCCACACACGAACGCTAATCGAATGCAAAATGGTGTTAAAATGAGTGTGCTTAATGAGGAAAATGCTAATTGATGGCATAGTGTATAGACATATTTGGTATACACTTTATTATGTACACTTACTAGTGCTGGGTTGGATCCACTTTTGCCTTCAGAACTGCCTGAATCCCTCATGGTTTAGATTTAACAAGATACTGGAAATATTCCTCCATTTTTGTCCATTTAGACATGATAGCTTCACGCAGTTGCTGTAGTGTTGTCAGCTGCACATGCATGATGGAAATATCCTATTTCACAACATCTCTGCTCTATTGGATTGAGATCTGGAAAGTGTGGAGGCCATTTGAGTATAGTGAACTCATTTTCATGTTCTAGAAACTAGTCTGAGATGATTCGCATGGCGTGTTATCCTGCTGGAAGAGCCTTTATACCACCAAACCGCCCATATTGCTTTATAATTTGATGTCTACTTTACAAATTTGAAAAATTCATATTCCTTCAAACATAAATAGGGGTCACCAATGGAAACTGAATGTCAACTCGTGGTGATGTCTGGTACTGCAGCCAAATAATCTTATTTTGAAAGCAAATTTTTCGAGATATCAACTTCAGATTCATAATTTGTTCAGGTATTTAGCTTTGGTTTTCTGTCAAATGTGGGCTTAAACAGGTTTTGAAAAAAATAGTTTTATGTAATATATTAAAGTACACATTTATTGTGTTATTTTTATAAACTTAAAGATGCAGTAGGTGATCTGCTAAAATGCTAACCGATTAGCATATTATATTTGGACGGCAGGGGAGGGACTATGTTCCACGCCTTCTGAAATCGCGCACCACTTCAGTAGACAACCCACTAGTTTATGTCATTCCCCAGTTAGAAATGTAGTTAGTGGTTGGCCGGCGGCGTGCAGGAATTAACACTTATAAGCCACAATTAGATGCTGTATTCAGAGTAGCGGTAAACAGTATAGGGAGGCTGTCATTCAAAAACGAACCAATGTAAATTTAAAAGCAACTTCAGCTCAGTAAAGCAGGCTAGGCTGAAAAGCGCTATTTACTGATGTGTTGTTGTTAAACTAAATAAAAATCTACATTATCGATGCTGTAAAAGGACCTTATGAAACTGAAAATAGTCACATCTTTGATTCGCCAGAAAATTTCAGTGGCTGAACAACACTTCTGTGCATATAACCCATTCGTAACAACACAATCTACATCAGCTTTGGGGGACTAAAATAATTTTAAAACATAACATTACCTGTCTAACAAAAATACTTAAATACAAAAATACGTCCTTTTTTTCAGTGTGAAAAAGTAACTCCAATAGAGTCAGGATTTTTAAAAGTTTCAAATTTAGCATTTGATTTTACTGTGACTGTCTCGTATGCACGTGAACGCACGGTGCACGCGCTAATAATGGATCTGCATGAACAGATGCGCAGAAGCCCAAATCTGCATTTGCTGACAGACAGATTGGGCTACTTCTCGGAATTATGGGAAATGTCAGTCCGACAGTATTTAATTAGATGAAAATTTTTTAGTTTTATGCCCTACCCAGAATATAAGAATACAAATAAACACATTTAGATCATTTACTTCAATCATCACTATCGGACTGTGAAGAGACTTTCAACCAGCACAACAAAAAATGTTTCTGAAGACAATCACCTACTGCACCTTTAAAGGGCCACGAAACCACCCTGGCTCCGCTGGGTGTTTTCACACCTACAGTCTGGGGAAGGTTTTGCATAAAGATGGGAGTTTCCATTTGTGCACGCACTCATTTTCAAACAAGCAACGCACACACACAGACGCAGGGGAGAAACACAGTGACTGTTTACATGGACATCAGTCATCTAATTATTAGCCAAATTATTAATTTGTTGACTTTAACTGCAGTTTGGCACTTATACTTTAATCCAGGAACATTTCCTGCATGTCCCCCATGACAAACCAGGTGTGAGAAAGTATTAAGAGTGTTGTTTTAATGGAGTGTTTGATACCGCACGGCGTAAGGGAGAAATAAAAACACCCTCCGCAGACTATCCTGTCACAAAATGCGGCGAAAATTCTACACAAAGCAGAATTTACAGCGGATCTTTCAGTCTTTAATATTGTACGGATATTAACGTACTGTAAACTCAGTAACAGTTAATCATTTTGACAAAGATCTGTCTTTAAACACTGACAGAGTTACGAACTCTACGAACTACTAACTAACTACGAACTAACTTCGCCATCTGAATAAACAAACAAAGAGCACTGATGGCTTATCAAATCTGTAGCCTAGAACAATCCATATTAACTGGAGTGGCGTCTGTTTTAAAAGGAGACGAGTGGCAGATCCCGATATCATCATTTCCAGATGCGGAAAGCTCTCGGGTGAAAAAATTAAGTTTCTTACAGACACATTTCTTCTGTGCACGCGTGTGAGTCCAGCTGCGCTCTCATAGCGGAAATGAAGACTAAACCTTCACTGCAGCACATAAACACAACACTGGCAACCTGCGTCTCCTTCCACTTGTTTTGGAAGCACAACGTGGCGTCCCTGCCGTCTGAACACTGCAACACGTACACACAGTCTTCGAAGCTCTCTTGCATATTAATGAGTTGCACCGCATACACAATAGAGCGCGCTGATTGGCTTGAACAAAGACTATCTCATGAATTAATGGCGCACGCGCAGAGACGTCAGAGTGTTCTCGCCGGGACAGGCGTCTACTGTGCACGCTGGAGTACATGCATAGATCTCACAGGCGTGACGCAGCCTCAAAAATTCGTTTCAAACTGGAAAAACGAATTTGCTCGAAATAACACAAAAAAAAACAATTTTCACTATTTAGTCAATTATATGTGTCCTAATAGTGTTTATAGCAGCATGGGACTCATATATGACTGTCAACAGCTCAAAAAATGTGTTTTGGTGTTTTGTGGCCCTTTAAGGGCACATAACTTTGTTGTCATTTTCCTTTGGCTTAGTCTCTATTTCAGAGTACCACAGTAAAATGAACCGCCAACTTATCCAGCATATGTTTTATGCAGTGGATGCCCTTTCAGCCGCAACCTAGTACTAGGAAACCCCCATACACTCATTTACACACACACTCATACACTACGGCCGCCACTGAATCTGAAGCACACCACATGCAAGAGAACATGCAAACTCCACACAGAAATGCCAACTGGCCGAGTCGGGACTCGACCAGCAACCTTTTTGCTGTGAGGTGACAGTGCTAACCACTGAGCCACTATGCCGCCTCGTACTAATTCATATCTGATCATATTTTGTTATCTAGAACTTTATCTTGATCATATTTCTTTATTTAGATACTCTCCTCCAATGAATTTTACATCCCACAAAACTATGTAAAAGCCACAAAAATATTTTGTCATTAGAAAAAAAACTCACAGTTATTATAATATTAATTAATTGTAATATTAAATAATTGTATGTACTTATATGTATTATATGTTTGGGGTTAGAATGTGGGTTAGGTTTAGCCTTAGTTACATGTAATTATGCATAATTCATTGTAATTCCGTCAAGAATATTGCAAAGACACATGCAAGTACATTGCCTTAATTTAAAATGTTACCAAATTAATTGATCTGAAAAGTGACAAAAACCTGAATCTCAATTTTGCCCTTCTTGAAACATTGATATAGTACATATCTCTTTTTGACTTCATTTATGTTCATCAAATATAAAAGACACGTAAATATCTTTTCTCAGATAACCACAAAGTATGTAGAGTAAAACATTAGAGACATTCAGGTGGGTGGGGGTTGACAAAACCTTTGAAAGCGAGTCAATCTCTAAACAGATTGTACAACACACCTGCAATCACTCAGGGTTCTGTACACAGACGATGACTTTTCCTTTGAATATGACCAGTGGGTCCATGTTGAAACCAGTGATTAAAGAGTTGGCTGGCAGTAATGGAAAATCTGAGATAGGAATCAAGAGCAGTCTACACCGGTAGAGGCAAGTCACTAAAAAAACATTTAGATTACTTTCCACAGACTCTGATATAGCGAATGTTCAGCTCAGTCTTGAAAGTTTTTTTTTTTTTTTGTATACATAACAGGGTTCAACGCTGATCGGGCCAGTGGTTCAGATTTTTACTTGCCCTGCCAAAATTTTCACTGGCCCCACCAAACAAAAAGTAGTTAATAGCTGTTTCTTAGCCACATATTTTTATTAATGTGTCAAAAAACAGACATAATTGTATACATACGCTTTTAATTCATTTTTTTATTCTATTGAATTAATCAATCTGTTTAAAAGCGTTGGCTAGAATTATGCATTGTAGACTTAACTTATAGAGAGAAATAACAGATGAAGCGGTGTTGTGCCAAGAAACGCACCCTGCCGTAAAATGCACCCCTTCTGAAATGTGCATATATTAACTTAAATGTATTTAAATTAATATTAGAGTTATGTCAATAAATGACAGTGACTGAGGTAAGTTTCATGAATGGAACCTTTACCTTACAGAAGATATATATTTAAATAAATAAATAGATTTAATTTAAATACAACACTGATTAGATTAAAGTCAATTGTTTAGTGTGTGGTTTAGTTGAAAACTACAACAATTTTATGTTTTTCATTTGTTTAAAATTCTTCAAAATGCCTAGTTTTAGAAACGGGCTCATTACATCAATCTATACCGCAGTCAATATTTTTATTGTTCATTTATTTGTAACCCTAGTTTTCAAATGCATTTCACTTCTTGTTCTTGCTTGATTAGTCTACGTTTTAATCAATTATGGCCTTTGATTTGTGCGTGTGTGTGTGTGTGTGTGTATATATATATATATCTTTTTTTTGTTTTTTTTATGTAGACTGCTAGAATAGAATGCTAATGAAAGTCTATGAAGAGGGTGTATTTCTCGGCACAACACCGGGACTACAGTCAGATCATGAAGCAGATCAATGTTGTTTTTCTTTCAAGGTGTCAGTGCAGAAATGAACAAAACAACAGGCCTAATACAAAATATCATAAGATTAAAATATGAATACGATCAGATGGTGATTTCGCTCAATTTTCCAAACAGGTAAACAGCGCTCGGTAGTATTACAGCATGCTTTCACTTTCGTATTCAACACGAAATGCACATTTACTGGTAAGAATGATGACATCCAACCCTACTCATAATACCCTCTTCATAAGGCTATTACACAACCATTATACACTGTGATATAGCCTGGTTCGTCAGTTCGTTGGATTGTTTTGTTTGTAAAACCAAACCACTCTAGGTCGTTTCAATCGAGCCGAGATCACCTCATCAAAGATGTTTCATTCTATCCATTATTCCAAATAGAATGGACGGTTAACGCTGTTATAGTTCCGGAACTTTCTTTATTGACACAAAACATTTGATCAGTACTCTCCGGCTGCACGCATTGGAGAACATCAACAACTTGTGTTACACACAACACCATCCGTACTGCAACAACCATCCTAACACAGGCGATCTCGGACCAATTGATTTGCCGCGAAACCGAGCGCTATTGCGGGATTCACAAATGCTAGACGAACCGTGGTTACTGGGCAAACAAGACCGGTTCCCAAACAAACGTCTGGGTGTTAAAGCACCCTGTATTTGCACGCAACCGATAAACAGTCTCACTTTATGTAATAAAGTTATCTAATTTGTCTCTCAAATTTCACTTTAGTAACAAGGCAGCACTGGCCCGACCGGGCCAGTGACCATCATGTATACTGTCCCGAGTGTCTCGCACGCTGGCCCCGGGCCATCGGGCAGTCCTTATTGTCGAGCCCTGCATAAGCGAATATACATTTAAATTTTGTGTTTATATGAAATAATAAGATCAAGTTTTAATCTGCAGTCTTTTTAATCAACATTTAAAAACCATCATAAAGTGATTTGATGGAAAGATATTGGTTGCTTAGAAACTAATTTGCCAGAAAATGTAACCAGAGTATGACTATATAAAGTTGCATCTACAGTTTAAAATGTGCAATTGATTTGTTGTCTTTTAAAGGGGTTCTATTTTTTTTATTTAATTTATGAATGTGTTTGTCAGTGTGAAGTGTTTGTTTGTGCTTAAAAAAAGCAACTGATACATCTGGTTTTAGACCACAATAATTTATTAGTATGGCATAGGGCCTCCTTTTCGGGGCTTTTAGAGCATCCATTTGTCTTGGGAGTAACAGATACAAGTCCTGAACAGTGGCCGGAGGGATTTTGAGTCATTCTTCTTGCAGAATAGTGACCAGGTCAATACTTGATTCTGGTTGAGGTGTTTCCTAACTCGCTCCTCCAAAACACCCCAAAGTGGCTCAATAATATTTAGCACTTGTGACTGTGTAGGCCATGAGAGATGTTCAACTTCTCTTTCATGTTCATCAAACCCCTCTGTCACTGTTCTTACTGTTGAACGCGCTTCAGGATACAATGTTTGACGTATTGAGTGTACGTGGTCCTCCAGAATGGTTTGGTTGTCCTTGGCAGTGATATGCCTATCTAGCACTAGTATTGGGACTACCATGATATTGTAGCTCAAACCATTACTGTTCCGCC
>CAIGQQ010006936.1:1908420-1940923 GCA_903798035.1 Danio albolineatus
GGGGGGGTGGATGATCCCTTATTTTCACATCCCAATGTTGACAGGTATGACACAGACACACACACACGAATGAACATTATAAAAACTAAAGTTTGTTGTACAGTTGGCGGTTCACTTGCGGCTTTTGGTACGATTGCATTCATACTACAAGTGGGTACCAGAGTTCACATGAACCGTACCCCAGACCACCTCTTTAAGGCGGACTCAGGTACGGTTCACGGATGCGCAGAAGACGTGTTCACACTAGCTAAACCGTACCGTACTATGATGTCAAACGAACCCGGGTGCGGACCAAAAGTGCTTGTGTGGAAGCACCGTAATTCACCTATAGCGCATGTCTTTGGACTGTGGGGGAAACCGGAGCACCCAGAGGAAACCCACACGAACGTGGGGAGAACATGCAAACTCCACACAGAAATGCCAACTGGCTCAGCCGGGACTCAAATCAGCAACCTTCTTGCTGTAAGGCGATCGTTCTAACCACTGAGCTACCGTGCTGCCGAAATTATTTACATGTCACTGGTAATTAAGTTAGTAATAAAAATATTACTCAAAAAATATATTATAGTAGCTAGTATTATAGAGAATGCTAGAAACTATTACACTCGAGTATACATTGTGGTTGTGAGCATCCTTCATGCCAGAATACGCCTATAGATACTGTAGTACACTGAAGCTTTTATTTGAAAAGAGCAAAGGAAATCGAGTTTTCCATGATGTGACCCCTTTATATCTATATCACATGCAGTCTGCTTCCATTCATCTCTGTTCAAGTGAATTACCTCAGGCCAGATATTTCTCAAAGCAGGTCAGCAGCGGTGTCTTCCTTATATTTCCTGAGTTAGTGGCTGTACTTAGCAATCTTCACACCTTGTAACTCACGTGACCTGACATTATTACTCCTCAACAGCACCTAGACAGCATTTATTAGGACGGTTGACACACTTCATAAAAAAAGGCTCTTGCTTTACACTGTAATTTAGCTTTATCTACATATTATTGCTCTTCACATTTGTCCAAAACAACAATTATCTGTCCAATATTTGTTTGTGACATGTTTTCAGCTGTCATTTTAACTTATTTGAATGTTTCTTTGTCTCAGTTACATGCTAAATTCTGCTGAAATCAACTGTGACCGCTCATGATTTGCAAGACTGCAGGTTTAATTTGGTAGTGTGAACAATCCTACTGGAAGAACGTCAGGTCACAACAGTGTGGTAACATAAATTAACATATATATTAACATATATAACATATACATATATATATATATTTTTTGGTGGAAAATATGGTTATGATACATTTTTACAAGGAATGGACCCATTTTTGACCGATACCAATTACCTTGCGTGAGTAAACAAACTTTGCGTGAGTAAATCATGATATTCATGTGTAATTAGACAATTTTTAAGTTTACTCGCTTCATTCCAGCTTGTTTTGTTGCAAAATGGCTGACATGGGTTTTGTTGAGAGGGTAGCTATGCTTTATATGGTATTTATTTGTTATATGGAAGTCCATCAGGGAAGTTGATCCATTCTGGGTCCTTCAGAGGTGCATCCAGCTTGGTGAGTTTCACCAACTTCTCAAGGAGCTGTGCCTGGATGACTTACAATTGCGTCGTTCACTTGAAACGAGCCGCAGCATGTCTATTGTGTCTTTGCATAAATTTAACATGCAAATGACCTGCAATTAACCATGTCTGGCGGAGACATGAGAGAGGTTTGATGAACATGAAAGTGAAGTTGAACATCTCCCTTGGCCTGGACAGTCATGAGACCTTAATATTATTGAGACGCTATGTGGTGTTTTGGAGGAGCAGGTCAGGAAACGTTTTCCTCCACCAGCTGTTCTGTTCTGCAAGAAGAATGGCTCAAAATCCCTCTGGCCACTGCTCAGGCCTTGTATATTTCATTCCCAAGATGAATTGATGCTTTATTGGCTGTAAAAGTAGGTCCTACACCATACTGATGGATTATTGTGTGTCTATAACCAGGCATTTTGCGTTTCACTGTATAGTGAACAATTGATTTTATTTTAAAAGCTTAATGTCAGAAAAGTTTAACTCATCTCTGAACTTATTAATTAACTATTCTTTTCAATGGGCATTTTTTTTAAATATAAATAAAATCTTCTGCCTTACAAAAAAAAATTGCATAAATAAAGCTACTCGCAGAACATTAACCAAAACCAAAACACCAGTAAAACAATAAAAAAATGTGGCCTGCGGGACTTGTGGAGCTGCGCATCGATGGATTTGCTCTTCATTGTTTGGACTTTCAGCAGTGATATTTAAAGCCACACTGAACTGACCTAAACTGAACTTCAACTCTGAGTTAAACAACTTCAACTGGACTGACACAGTTTCAAATTACTAAATCTTTTATATTAAGCTGCTTTGACACAATCTACATTGTAAAAGTGCTATAGAAATAAACACGAATTGAGTTGAATTGAATAAATTTGTTACCATACTAATGACTATAAAATTAAAGCTTGCTGATGTGTTGTGCATCCCTAGTTTTTGCAGGGGTAAAACGTTGTAGAATATTATGGTTGTACCATGTGAGGAAATGATAAGAATTTACATGGAGCTATCTCAGGTAAGCAGTATTGTTTTGGGCGTCTTTTTGTTGCCTTTTTTGTAAATGTGTAAATGAAGGGGAAACTAAGTAGTTTAGCCCTTTATTCCATATAAAACAGCAAATAAAAGAGTTTCTTTGGCTCAGTAATGATAGCAAAATGGTTGCCAAGCAACAGTCGCAGGTTTATGTTTGTAGTCATTTAAAACAGCTTTGAACGTGGTTTAACCAATCAGAACCAAGAACCAGAACTATGCATTTTACAACATCTTGTAATGCTTTTACATGCTTACATGCTTTACATTCCACCTTAAAATCAGTATGCTCAAATTGAAGGCGTCAAAAATAGTGTTAATGATAAAGGGTTCCTAATGAAATGGACTATTAGCTTGCATTACCAATCCCAGCTGCTGTTATGTGCAGCTAAATACTGTTAATTTTCTTTAAATTATAGTATTTCACACGTTTAAATATCACTACAACGTTGCCATAGCACAGAATACATCAGACATCAGTCGCCCAGCTCTGGTCAAAACAACATTTTTTCAATGGTTTTAATATGGAACTGTTTGTAAGTTTCCCTGGTATCTGTCATCCGCAGGTGTGACTATGAAGCTCATGGACGAGGTGGCAGGGATTGTTGCTGCCCGTCATTGCAAGACCAACATTGTGACGGCATCCGTGGACGCCATTAACTTTCACCGCAAGATCAAGAAAGGTAATTAAAATACTTCTTTCAAGGCTTTCCACTCATGTTTAAGTTGTATGGATTCATTGGCATTTTAGCAGTGTCTAACCCTGGAAGCCCTAATCGTCTAACCCTAATCCTAGTAAACAATGTAAACAAAAGCACTTACTGCATCCCTCCACTACTGGTTTTCATTGTTGTCTTAATGCCTCTATAACATTTGATTTACTTTATTTTGAAGATAGTGTAATTTTATTCACATACATTGAACTTGCTCTCTATTTAAAGACAATTTATAAACTATTTAAACCGAATTATTTCCACTTAGCACATATTCTCCTCCAAAAGATCACATTTTGACTTTAATTTATCGTCACTCTGCTTCATTTCAGTGTAGGATTACACTTATTTTAAGCAATTGCCGTTTTTCCTAAATTAATAATCAGTTAGATTTTTTTTTTTCCCTGCTAGGTTATTATATATACTTTAAACACTGATGCATACTTTTCTATAAATACTAGCTTGAACTATGTAAACAAGGAAATTGCTCCTTCATTTGCTTTTTGGGTCTTTTTTTTTATTTTATTTTATTTATTTATTTATTTATTTATTTATTTATTTATTTATTTTTATTCTTTATTTTATTTTTAATTTAATTTAATTAAATTTTTTATTTTATCTTAGTTTATTTTACATTATCCTATTTTATTTTTATCCTATTTATTTTTTATTTTAATTTAATATATATTTTTTTCATTTTATTTATTTTTTTCATTTATTTTTATTATTTTATTTTATTTTTACATTTTTTATTTTATTTTATTTTAGCTTATTTTATTATTATTTTTATTTATTTATTATTTTATAATTTTTTTTATTTTATCTTTTTTATTCTATCTTTATTTTTTAGTTTATTTTTATTTTATTTATTTATTCTTTAGTTTATTTTATCCTTTTTATTTATATTTAATTTAATTTTTTATCTTAGTTTACATTATCCTATTTTATTTTACTTTATTTTTATTTTATTTTATTTTTGTTTTTACATTTTTTTATTTATTTATTTATTTTTTCATTTTTCATTTTATCTTATTTTATTATTTTTTAATTATTATTATTTTTTGTTTGTTTTTTTATAAAAAAATTTATTTTATCGGACTTAATTTTTTAATTATTTTATCTTGTTTTATTTTGTTATTTTATTTAATCAAATTTTTTTTTTACATTTTTTATTTTATTTTATTTTTATTTCATTTTATTTCATTTTTTATTTTATCTTATTTTATTATTTTATTTCATTATTTTATTTAATTTAATTTTTATTTTAGTTTTATTTTTCATTTTGTCTTATTTTATTTTACTTTACTTTACTTTACTTTACTTTACTTTACTTTACTTTACTTTACTTTACTTTACTTTACCTTTTACTTTACTTTACTTTACTAATTAGACAATTATAGCCCAGTAAACAATCTTAGCATCCTGACTTCCGAGCATATCAGTCAGCCACATGGCCATACCCTTTACAGTAATCTTACCACTTCTGAATGGAAATTTGCATTTGGCTTTTGCCATTTCCTCTCACCACAAGAGTGCCAGTCTGTGCCTGTAGAGCTGGCAAAGTGTTTGTGATGGACCCTGTCCAACCCAAGGCTTCCAACAACCTTCAACACCAGAGAAGGAAACAGCGAGATAGCTGCACAAGTAGATTCCTGATACCCAGAAACTGAGCCAGAACTAAGACCATAAGGAATTGACTGACATCATCCTCTCCTTGGCCCACATCCTCCTCATGAGCCTGAGCCAGGAGGCAAAAAGACTAAAGCTGTGAGCCACATATCTCCAAGACGAACTGACCGGTCTCAAATAGACTAGCAAGAAAAGGGCAATGAACAGACAGCAAGGGCCAGATTTTCCAAAACAGGGAGAGAAAAAAATAGATATTCATGATGTCAAAGTTAACCCACTTCATGAACATTTAGCTGTTTAATAAAAGCAGCTCACGGTCAAAAAAGGCAGTGAAAAAAAATGTAAAAATGCTACAGTAAAAGTCCATAACCTGGTTAACAGTAAGTTTCCTTTATATATGGAAAATAACCGTAATTTACTTTCCCAGAATTCCCTGCATCACACTTCACTTTTTTTTTCTGTCATTGACATTGTTATGGTTCTGTTTCATTTTTCTCTTGAGTTATGCACATAACTGATTAGCAGCTAATGTTGATAAATAATGTGCATTGCTTTACTTTAATATTATGTGTGTTACCATGATGGTGTATCATAGCTTATGGGAAAAGTTGTTTGTGGTTCAACATGAGTTTCCATTCATTTTCTTTTTGGCTTAGTCCTTTTATTAATCTGGGGTCGCCACCACTGGGAAACATCCATACACACTCATTCACACACATACACTACGGACAATTAAGCCTACCCAATTCACCTATACCACATGTCTTTGGACTTGTGGGGAAAAACCGGAGCACCCGGAGGAAACCCACGCCAACACGGGGAGAACATGCAAACTCCACACTGAAATGCCAACTGATCCAGCCAAGGCTTGAACCAGCAACCTTCTTGCTGTGAGGCGACAATGCTACCCATTGCTCCACTGCATTGCCGTTAACATGAGTTTTTGTCCGCGTTAAAATGTTACGATGTGTAGATGTTAGTACTGCGAAACATTTGTGTATGACAAAAAAGGACAAAAGCCTGCTTTTTATTTGCCAAAGAATAGGCCTATTCACAAAATACATAATATACACTACCTGACAAAAGTCTTGTCATCGATCGCAGTTGTAAGAGCAACAAATAATAACCTGACTTCTAGTCGATCATTTGAAAAAGTGGCAGAAGGTAGATTTTTCTGATAAATCATCTGTTGAACTTAATCCCAAATATTGCAGAAGACCTACTGGAACCCTCATGGCCCAAGATTCTCACAGAAATCAGTCAAGTTTGATGAAGGAAAAATCTTAGTTTGGCCGTCACATTCAGTATGGGTGCGTGCGAGAGATCTGCAGAGTGGATGGCAACATCAACAGCCTGAGGTATCAATTTGTGCTGCCAATTAAATTACAAACCACAGGAGAGGGTAAATTCTTCAGCAGGATAGCGCTCCTTCTCATACTTCAGCCTCCACATCAAAGTTCCTGAAACCGAAGATCAAGGTGCTCCAGGATTGGCCAGCCCAGTCACCAAACATGAACATTATTAAGCATGTCTGGGGTAAGATGGAGGAGGCATTGAAGATCAATCCAAAGAATCTTGATGAACTCTGGGAGTCCTGCAAGAACGCTTTCTTTGCCATTCCAGATGACTTTATTAATAAGTTAGTTTGAGTCATTGCAGAGATGCATGGATGCACCAAGACTTTTGTCTAAGCAAAGTCAGACCTTACTGTCTTAATTAAAAACCAAGGCATGATCATATTTTATTTTGGTAAAATAAGTGTAATCTAGAGGTTTTTGCCTTTTACATAAGCCACTAGAAGTGCAAACAGCCAAATTGCTTATCACTGTAAATCTCGTAACGTAGCATATTGTTAGACCACGAGGTAACAACGTAACCTGCTCACCTAATGTTAATGTTCATAATATTTATATTATTTGCTAATTAATAACCACCTCATGTGGAACTCTGAATCTGCATCTCATTTCGGAGTGTGCTACTGTTTACCGGAGGTCGCATTCGGTTACGGACGCATACTCTAAGACAATGTTTCTCAACTGGTGGGTCGCGACCCAAAAGTGGGTCGCAGGAACATTTTCAGTGGGTCGCGGAGTGTGTGGTCAAAAAAAACCAACAAAAGTTTAATTTTTAACTTGTTTTGCGTATACCAGACTTTTATTTTGAAATGCGCGCGCGCATCACGTTGCCGAGCAACATAGAAAGTCAGCTGGTGGAACTGTCGTGATAAGATGCTGAAAAAGAAATTCAGTCAAGTAAGCCTCTCCCAGTTTTCGCAATCTGAGAGTGCGATCAAACCCATCACATTCAGAACTACGTATCTGTGAAAGTGGCTTACCTTCCTTGGTGCAGAGTCAAAGCAGAGAAACAGGTGGGACATAAAGCACGATCTTTGGGTAGCACTGTCTACTATCACTCCTGACTGTGAAACTCTAATCACATCAGTAAAGCACATCCTCAGTTATCTCATTATCTTCCCAAATTACTGTTAAGGGAAACAGATGTTTATAATTGCTGTCATATTAGATGTAAAAATGGTTATGGATGTTTTAATCATTTTACAATTGGCTGGTTTGTTCTGTTCAACAGGATCAGTGTTAATGTTTTATTAACAGTTAAACAATTAAACAATTTGTTTATAGTAACAACCTTTCCTTACCCTAACCACTGTTTACAGTGTTTGTTATTTTTACTTTGTAATATTTCTATAATTTGATACATTTTGTTAAATGTCAGCAATATAATATTGTTTATTTGTGTTATTCGTTAAAATGTGGGTCCCGTGGCCAAACCAGTTAAGAACCACTGCTCTAAGAGCCTTCATGACTGAATGAATAAAATACACTGTTTTCCAAGGCAACCCAGGGTGCTAAAATATAATTGGCTAAACTAGCATTTAAAGGGTTAAAAGGACCAAAACAAAGACAGATGTTCCAGAATGGAAAGCACATTTTCAAAGCAGAATACCTGCTAACATAATATGGTATTTTTATGCTTTAGAAGAGTCAAAAACGTACAACCGGACAAAACGGAGCCTTAAGGTTTACTGTTCTTTCAAAGTGAACACTACAAAGATGAATTATTCATTCTATTTAATTATGCTTATTACTTTCTCAATTCATTCATTCTTTACTTGTCTAACTACTTAGGTTTTGATTCTATGAGGCTTCGCTGAGAACAGTCAGTCTTCTAAGATTAAAATACTTTTACGGCATTGTGTGGATTTCTGACATGTACTAGGTAAAGCTTTCAGACCTTTAAATTATTCAGTTTGTCTGGGTAATTTTGGTAGCAGCTACAGTATGTGGGCTTAACTCATCAACACTCATTTCTTCATCACTAGCATCACCAGACAGAATTGCAACAATGATAAACATGTCCGTCATTGGCAGGGCAAACAGAAAGACTCACACTAATTTGGTCAGTCAGCTGTTCAGTCAGACAAAGCAATGATCTAATGCCACCGAGTCTGCTTATTACTGTGGAAAAGGGAATGGTAGGATATGTGACAATTCTGTCAGAAGGACTTGGCAGCAGCTTCAGTTTTACCCATTGTTGGCTGAAAATGGAGTGAAACTTTATCTTTTTTTTTTAGCAGAACTTATTACATACACTCACTGGCCACTTTATTAGTTAGACCTTCCTTGTATTGAGTTGGACCCCCTTTTGCTTTCAGAACTGCCTTAATTATTCAAGGCATACAGTATATTTAACAAGGTACTGGAAGTATTCCTCAGAGGTTTTGGTCCATATTGACATGATAACATCACGATTTGTCAGCTGGACATCCATGATCCTAATCTACACCACATCCCAAAGGTGCTCCATTGGAATTAGATCTAGTGACTGTGGAGGCCATTTGAGTACAGTGAACTCATTGTCATGTTCAAGAAACCAGTCTGAGATGATTTGCGTTGTATGACATGGGGCGTTGTCCTCCTGGAAATAGCAGAAGATGGGTACACTGGGGTCATAAAGAGATGTGTATGGTCAGCAACAATACTCAAGTAGGCTGTGGTGTTGACACTATGCTCAATTGGTACTAATGGACCCAAAGTGTACCAAGAAAATATCCCCCACACCATTACACCACCAGCAGCAGCCTGAATCATTGATACCAGGCAGGATGGATCCATGCTTTCATGTTGTTGATGTCAAATTCTGACCGTACCATCCCAATGTTGCATCAGTAATCGAGACTCATCAGACCAGGCAACATTTTTTCCAATCTTCTATTGTCCAATTTTGGTGAGCCTATGCGAATTGTAGCCTCAGTTTCTTGTTCTTAGATGACAGGAGTGGCACCCGCTGTGGTCTTTTGCTGCAGTAGCCCATCCACCTCAAGGTTCGATGTGCTGTGCGTTCAGAGATGCTCTTCTGCATACCTTGGTTGTAACGTGTGGTTGTTTGAGTTACTGTTGCCAGTCAGGCTATTCTCCTCTGACCTCTGAACAAGGCATTTGCAGCCACAGAACTGCCTGTACCTGGATATTCTCTATTTTTTGGACCAATCTCTGTAAACACTAGAGCTGGTTGTACGTGAAAATCCAAGTAGATCAGCAGTTTCTGAAATACTCAGACCAGCCCGTCTAGCACCAACAACCATGCCACGTTTAAAGTCACTTAAATCACCTTTCTTCCCCCCTCTGATGCTCTGTTTGAACTGCAGCAGATCGTCTTGACCATGGCTACATGCATAAATGCATTGAGTTGTTGCCATGTTATTGGCTGATTAGAAATTTGCACTAACGAGCAGTTGGACAGGTGTACCTAATAAAGTGGCCGCTGAGTGTACATTTTTACATACTGTATACATTTGAAGTCAAAATGGTTAGCCCTCTTGTGAAATAGTTCATCTTTTTCAAATATTTCTCAAGTTATAATTAATGGAGCAAAGAAATTTTAACAGTAATTCCGATAATATTTTTTTCTTCCGGAGAAAGTCTTATTTGTTTTATTTCAGCTAGAATAAAAGGATTTTTATTTCTTTTTAAACCATTTTAAGGTCAATAATATTAGAACCCTTATGCTATTTATTTATTTATTTATTTATTTATTTATTTATTTATTTATTTATTTATTTATTTATTTATTTATTTATTTATTTATTTATTGTCTACAGAACAAAACCCTGTAAAGTCTTTAAATGTCACTCTAAGCTGAAAACTAGTATCTTAAAAAATATCTAGTAAAATATTATGTACTGTCATCATGGCAAAGATAAAAGAAATCAGTTATTATGTTACTATTATGTTTAGAAATATGTTGAAAAAAATCTCCTTTCCGTTAAACAGAAATTGGGGGAAAGTATACAGGGGGGCTAATAATTCAGGAGGGCTAATAATTCAACTGTTTATGTTTTCTCAAATTTGAAAATATTACAGAAATAGTTTATTCAGTTTCTCATATTTTTTTATTAGCTGCATTTTTTGATTATAGATTGAACTTCTATTGTTTACTATCTGGATTGGGGATTTTGTTTGGATGAGAAAGCTTTTCTGTGAATGCTTTGTTAGGGATTGGCCATGTTGGCTGTCTGTGGTGATGCACAATGTTGATTCTTTCCAGATGTTCTGGTTGCTGTATTTCAAACATTAGCATCCCTTCCTGGAATTAGTGAACTCAAGTTAGTGCAGTCCTTATTGGTTTAATGGCTTCAGTGGTTTGATCAGCTTCATGGCATGCTTTCAACTTGTCTAACAGTCTTCCCAGCACCCTTATATAAACATCCTAAGTGGGGCTATTCATAGCTTACTCAGCCACTCTGTACCGAGACAATCACGTGTATGCATTTTGAATTCATATTAGGGTTGCACAATATATGGTTTCAGTATCGATATTGCAGTGTGCGATTCTGCTAATAGTCTCATTAAAGGATCTGCAACGCCATGTTGGCATTAATATAACATGACCTAATCTAATAGGTTCTGTTAGTGTGAAAGATGGTTTATTTGGATGTGTTTTTAAGGCTGTAAGATATCAAGTGTATTTGAATCGTTTGGGCACATTCATTCATTCTCCTTTGGCATGGTCCCTTATTTATCAGAGGTCGCCACAGCGAAATGAACGCCAAATATTCTGGCATATGTTTTTTACGCAGTGGATGCCCCTCTAGCTGCAACCCAGTACTGGGAAACACCCATACATACTCGCATTCTCACACACACTTATACATTACGGTCAATTTAGTTAATCCAATCCACTTATAGTGCATGTCCTTGGACTGTAGGAGGAAACCGAAGCACCTGGAGGAAACCCACACAAACATGGGGAGAGCATGCAAACTCCCCACAGAAATTCCAACCAGCGACCTTCTTGCTGTGAGGCAACAGTACTAACCACTGAGCCACCATTCCACCCGATTTGGGCACAACAAATTACAAAGTTTTCCACTTTAACAAAGAGTGATTTTAATAATTTGTACTGTTAATTATGTGATTTTACATTTGATTATTGAGTTTCCGAACCTCATTTATTCATTTATTTAGCACATATTCAAATAATTTTGTGTATTTCATGCAGATGCACTCGCCTACAAAATCGTCCCAATCAATGTAAAATAACAAACTCTTTGTAAACAGAGTTTATCAACTAATCTTGTGGAATTAGATTCATATTGAAATATATATATAGCAGAAAATCACAATGCCTGTTTTTTCCATTATCGTGCAGCCCTCATGTGATAAAAATTCAATGTTTCTTCATTTTTTTGATGCACGTCGTCAGTAAAGCCAGCTCTAGTAAATCTCAAGCACATGCTTTCAGAATGGAGCAGCATTTACTACAGAAAGCCATAGTTTACTGTCAAACTACCCAAAATCGAGTTCATTTAATCAAGCGATGACTTCAGCTCCTTTCACACTGTAAATACCCAGAAAATTTCCAGAATAAGTTGTAACTTTAGCATTCATGCAGCTCCTTTTGTCCCAAAGACAAACCAGAACACTGCAACATTGACAGAGTAATTGTGTTAAATTATTTATACTGTGAATGGCATGGTTTTTACATTTAATTGAGTTTCCGAACCTTGTTTATTTCATTTGTATCTTTTTCTATAGTTTTCATCTGTGCTTTGATTTGTTTTGTATATTTTGAATAATTTTGTGTATTTCCTGCCGATGCACTCGCCTATAAAATCGTCCCCATCATTGTATAATTATGAATTCTTTCTAAACAGAGTTACTCGAATAATCTTGTGGAATTATATTCCTATTGCAATATATATCGCTGAAAACAGAAAATAGCAAAGCTCATTTTTCCATGATTGTGCAATCCTATTTCTTATGATAAAAAAATCAATGTTTCTTCTTTTTTTGATGCACATTTCATCAGTAAAGCCAATTCTAGTAAATCTCAAGCACATGCTTTCAGAATTGAGGAGTGTGTACTACAGAAAGCCGTAGTTTACTGTCAAACTACCCAAAATGGAATTGATTTAATCGAACGATAGAGACATCAGCCCCTTTCACACTGTAAATATCCAGACAATTTCCAGAATAACTTTAGTTGTAAATTTAAAAATGTGCTGTTCACACAGACAATGATGTTCTGTAATTTTCTCAAAATTTAATAAATTCTTTCTAAACAGAGTTACTCAACTAATCTTGTGGAATTCTATTCATATTTCAAAATATATCGAAATGCCCGTTTTCCCAATATACTGTGCAACTCTAATTTATAAGATAAAAGTTAAATGTTTCTTCTTTTTTTGATGCACCCAAAATTGAGTTGATTTAATCAAACGATAATGACTTTAGCCCCTTTCACACTGTAAATATCCAGAAGATTTCCAGAACGACTTCCGTTGTAAATTTAAAAATGCGCTGTTCACACAGACAATAATCTTCTGTAATTGTTTCCTCATAAAAGTGCAATTTACTCCAAAATACCAGTAAATTCTGATATCATTAACCAAAAATGACTGTGCTTGTACTTGTAAACATGACTGTGGTCCATCTTTTTGTTGATGCTTTCTATTTTATTTCAAATTTTAGCATTCATGCAGCTGCTTTTGTCCCAAAGACAAACCAAAACACTGCCACTTTGACGAAGGGTAATTGTGTTTAATTATTGAGTTTCCGAACCTCATTTATTGCATTTGTGTTGTTCTATTGTTTTCGTCTGCGCTTTAATTTATTTCGTATATTTTGAATAATGTTTTGTATTTCATGCAGATGCACTCGCCTAAAAAATCATCCCAATCAATGTACAATTATACATTTTTTCTAAACAGTTACTCAACTAATTTTGTGGAATTCTATTCATATCACAATATGTATCGCAGAAAACAGAAAATATTAATGCAAATCTTTTTCCTATATTGTGCAGCAAAAAAATAAATGTTTCTTCTTTTTTTTGATACACATTTTTTTTGATACACATATACAAAGCCAGTTCTAGTAAATCTCAATTACATGCATTCAGAATTGAGGAGCATTTACTACAGAAAGCTTTAGTTTACTATCAAACAACCCAAACAATAATGACATTAGCCCCTTTCACACAGTAAATATTCAGAAAATTTCCAGAACGACTTCAGTTGAAAATACAAAAATATTTTGTTCATACAGACAATGGTGTTTTGTAATTGTTTCCTTGTAAAAGCACAATTTTCACCAAAATATCAGTAAATTCTGACTTCATTAATCAGAAACATTAAACGGCCACACTTGTATTTGTAATCATGAAGGGGGTCCGTCTTTTTGTTGATGGTTTCTCTTTCATTTAAAACTTTAGCATTCATGCAGCTGCTTTTGTCCCAGAGATGAAAATAAAAACACTGAATTTAGGAGAAATAATCGCTAGCATATGGAGGCTGAGGCGCTACCTGCAGCTATAAAAGCAGTAATGTTTACACATTTGACTACACAGAGGTCTGTGCGACAATCATGGGTCTATATGGAAAATGATTGTGAACACATTTCGCTTCGCTTTCGCATTTGGAGAGGTTCATTTGAGTGTGCTGCAGCTTGTTAAACCCTCCTTGAAACAAAAGACTACCGGTGTTGAATCTGACTCACTGCTTGGCATTCTGCATCCGCGTCACACAGCTGAACGCAGAGCTTGCAGGTAAACGCAAAGCGGTTTATCACAAGCATTTAAATGATCATTTTTAAAAGGAACATACAAACAGTGTCTGACTAACAAGCAGCCGCTAAATGCATCTGAACAAAGAATTCAAAGGAATTATTTTCATAAACAGAGTGAATGTGAATGCGTCATCTGCGTCAGAATGTTCTGATTGGCCCACAGTAAATGTCTCACGTCACGTAAACGTCCAAGAGTTTGCTGGTTATGTTACAACTTTAGTTTGCAGAAACTTGATGAAACAAATTTATCAGTATTTTTAAAAAGGTCCTGTTCACACAAGATCTCTTTCCAGAAATGTACGGTAATTTTCCAGATTAGTGTGTTTGTGTGAAAAGGGGGATAATGAGATATTTGACATTGAGATAACCATTCTGTGATAATGACAGACATAAAAGATAGTCGCTCTTCATTTGCATAAAGGATTCTCAACTTTGTCGCGTCGCCCACTTGGTCACCAACACTCGCTGTCACTCGCATAGATGGAGGTCATCGGAAGTTGCCAGCTCTCCATTGAAATGAATGATCACTTGTCGCTTTGTCGCTGTGAGTTGCTCAAAGTGTGAACACAGATTTAGATCAACTCCTCCAGAAGCTGTGTCTGGATGATGGACGCTTTCAGCTGTACTTCCGACTGACCGGTTCAAAGTTTGATGAGCTGTTGTCCGGTGTCGACAGGAGGATTTCTCTTCTGGACAGAAACAACAGACGTTATAGTCGTTAAGTTATAATCACGGCCCTACTAGCGCTAAGTTATTATCCAGGCCCTACTAGACCCTAAGCTTCTGATGATAATGTTAATGTTGCACGAATGCCAAATGTAACCAAGGTTACCAGAAAGTTACATGACATAATTCTGTTAAATTTCTAAAGACATAATAATGTGAGAAGTATTGAAAACTAATGAAGGGACTTCATTTGTTGTGTAAAATATTAATTTTCGATTAATATGTGTCCTTAGTTGTTTGTTAATGCAACCAATCATTAGCCATTTTCCTTAGAAGGACCAATAAGCATACAGAATGCGGCACCGCGGATTAGTTGTTTTCCGGTTTTTGCACGAGGTGTTTCAGAGAAGTGCAGCAGCGCGCGCATTCGCATGGATTTGTGATCGAGCGCGGTGTTGTTTGTCTCCGTGGAAACAATATACGATCTTTTAGATGATTTCTATCGATGGATTTATGTAAGTAAAATAAAAACTTTTGTTTGCATTAACTACAAATGCATTAGGTATTACAGACAAAGTGTTTTGCACCTTTTGTCAAAATTATTAATGGATATAGTGATCTACATATACCCTATTAGCATTGGAGCGTTATAAAATGTTTACAGAGTGTATTTTTGATTATAAAAAAGATTGAGAAGGATATGAGGTGAAAGAGATTTATCTGTGCCTTTCTGAAGCTTTTTGTGAGTCAAAACGATCTCCTTGGTCAGTTTTTTTTGTTTGTTATGGTTTGTTACATGTTGGTGACATCTGTTGGATGTGATTTTGGGATCTGTTCTGGCCTTCCATAAATTCTGAGGAGGGTTTGGACTGGCGTGCCTCCCCCCATGAGTCTATTCTAGGATTTTCTGTGGAAAAAGACTGGTTTGTGAGCTTTGAACGGGTAGGAAGTCAAGTGACATTTCTCATTTTTTCTATCTCCTTTGTTTTGGATGGACAATATTTTTTTTTCTCCTCAACGATTTAAGAGACATTTAATTCTCTTCATGGACATTCTATTGAACTTGGACTTTTGAAACCGGAAAAAAGGCTGCATTTTTGCATCGTCGAGCTCTTACTGATATACAAGTGACTGTGTAACTTACTTTAAAGTTTTTTATCTCTTTCTTTAGAAATCTAGACTGAAAAAAGAAAAAAGAAATCTGAAAAAGAAAAGACTGATAACTCAGTCATATGATACAGTTTTGTTTAAAAGGTTGAAGATTGTGTGGTGTCAAGGAGCTTAGGCTGCTGGAAAACAAGGGTTTTAGACCTGAAGAACACACTAATTGAGATTCAATAAGCAAACTTTTAATTTCAAGTTCTTTATTCATACATAATTTTATTTATATTTATTTAATTTTTATTTTAAGCAACGTATTGTGCTTTGTAAAAATACAAACTTTGTTTAACGAATCCTCTGAGTTGGTCTATTCACTGTTGTTGTGGCATCTTTCTCAGTAGCCGAGTCTATTCTTCTGAGACGCTGGTCCATAATACTAAATTGGATTTCTTGTTTTATAAAAAAAATAATAATAATTTACACAGAGTAAGCGCTACACAAAGTTCAGATTTTTCAGCTCGAGAAATTTGTGCAAATCAAGCACATCAAACACCCAAAACGATCAATTCACACTTAATTTGAGTACCATAAGTCATGTTGAATCAATAAAAGCGGTTAAATCTGTTTAGCAACCACTGTGAAGATTTACTGGGTTTCTTCATTGTGGGCATGTGGAGTTTTTGCACGGGAGCGTCCTCTGCCCTTTGGTAGGAGACTTATAACTGATCACATAACTGCGCTTCCCTGAAAAGATGTGCATGACAATCGACCAGGAGTGCGTTTCCCAAACAACGACGTAACTCGTCGGTGAACTATCATAGTACGATGCATCATTTGGGAAATGAACGATGTACTGAGCCATAGCTGCGTTCAAAATGGCAAAAAAAAATTTTCAAAGTGCATTACAGAGGAAATGCAATTGTCAATATGAAGATTTCTAAAACTGAACTGTAAAAAAATACATGGAAAACAAATTACACGCAAGAGAGATGACTTTAATGTTTCCCTTTTGGATCATTGCAAGTTTAAATATTAAAATGTTCTGAATTATTAGGACATGGGAGGAATACCGGGGAATAGAACACAGCCAGGAACTATGCCTCTAACTACAGCTCTACAGGTGTAGTTGCAAGCATACAAGTTTGCGATGCGGTTTGCGAATGGTCGTTGGAATGACAGATTTGAGAAATCAACGAACTATGTTGTAACGACGGAACTTGAGACCTTAGTTAGCTAACGGTGGTTTTCGGAAACGCACCCCAGATGAATTTAATGGAAAGACAATGAAAAAACAAATTAATATATCTGCCTTCAGGCTGTGTTTCCATGGAAATAAAGACCTGACATATACATCAAAGAGGACAGGAAATGGGCCTAACAATTTCCAACTATCCTTCAGTGCTCAGAAGAGCTCTAAACCGTAAATTGCCATGAATGCTTTTTAAATGAGCGAGATCCACTTTTCTACACTGTAACTAGCAACTCAGTGTTTTAAGGTCTTATTAAACCATTCTGCAGGTACCTCGGGGCTCCATTAAATGCGTAAAAGTACATTTAAGTATTATCTTTTTAATGGATTTTCCAGAATCCATTAAATATATAGGGGATAATAAGGTCTGTCCATTCCTGGGTTGAGCGTAACAGCGGCAGGTGTCAAAGCCACATCACCGACAGGGCCAGTAAAATGAAAGAAATTAAAGGGAGCAAGTGATATTCTTTGATCTTACCTTGATGGATAAGATCAAAGTCTTCAGATAGAAAGCTGGTGGGGGCTGGAGTGACACATGGTCACCCTCCCCCCACGAACACAAAGCAGGAACCTTCTAATTTACGCAGCCTTATTAATTCTCTCATTCTCCGTGGCATTTGCATTCTGTTTACTATGAGCTTCACGCCAAGCTTTTTAATCAAAGTTTATCCTGTAAATCCTTTAGATTTTTCACAAAGAAGCACAATACTGCTCTGCAAGCGTTATCTTTAGGTCTGTGTTGTTTGCTTCATTATAAATGACAATATAGAGCTTTAAATCAAATAAATATATGTGATCTACTGTGGTTTGCTAATGAACTGCAAGCAAATTATGGCCCAACAAATATCTTTAGCCTAGTAAAGTGAAGCTTGACACATGTTTTTGTGTGTGCATTTGTACAATTTGATAAGCTGTTGTCTCGTGTCGGCAGGAATATATCCCCTCTGGTCGACAACTACAGGCGCTATGTCGTAATCATACCTATACGCGAATTACCAACCTACGTCACCCATGATGTCACACGTAGGGCTGTTACAAAACACCAAACCCACGATTCGGTTCATATCACGATTTTTGACCAACGATTCGGTTCGTAACACGATTTTTTTTTTTGAAAAAAAAAAAACTATTTTTAAAACAATATTTTTTATTAAATAACATTTGAAAGATCTTTATAAACTGAACACCAAAGAACAAGATTAACCATGCAAATTATTAACAATATAAATAGCCATATATAAAATAAATAAATAGCCAAAGCTATAACACTTCAGTTTTCTTCATAACAAAGTACTGTTGAAAACCAAACAGAACTAAACTCCATTGTGGAGAGGATTCGAGCATTTTGGAAATTCTTCTTCAATCAAGTTCTCTTACATTTAAGAGATGTAGACTTTGCCTGACAAATGTGGCAGCATGTGGAGGAAACAAAACTAATTTATACACACACCTTCAAGCGCACAAGAATGAGGCTGCCAAAATGGGCAATGCAGTAAGAAAATCGACCTCAGAAGTCAGACGAACAGGTGCAGCCATCAATTAGTGATGCATTTAAGCGATGCACAAAATATAAAAGGGGCAGTGTGAGGTGGAATAAATGCTCTGATGCAGTAACCAAGTATCTCTGCGAAGAAATTGTCTTTCAACACGGTTGAAAAACTGTGTTTCAGAGACCTCGTAACCACACTCGACAGCCAATATGAATTGCCTGGATGTACATATTTCTCCAAAACAGCTATTCTACGAGCCTACAACCGTATCCGTGGTGAGCTGCAACAGGCCATTTCCACCAGTCGAGTATTTTTCACTTACAACAGATGTGGTCGAGTACAAAGTGACACTGTCGCTAACTTTCCGTTTCATTGACACGGAATGGACACTGGCGTCAAAATGCCAGCAACCTGAACCTAGCTGTGCCCAACACTATTGAGAAGGCAGAGAACATTAAAGCATTAAATTCTTATTTAAGCGGAACAAATCATGACGGCACAGTTGGACGAGCACAAACAAAAAAATAATTTGTATATATTTCTTGAAAAAAAACATTTTTGAAACGAATTTCGTTAGCTATAATTTGTATCTTAATTGTTATGTATTTTTCGTTGATCAGTTAATTACTAGATAAAACTGAATAACGAATAAGCTTTGCGGTGATGCGCTTCAAAACAAGTCTGATATATGCTTCAGCGCCAAAACACGAGTTGCCGTGAGATTGTGTTGGTTTGGTAAATAAAGTAGCCTAAATAAAATTAAAGTTAAATATTTATAGTTTCAGAACAGCCCATATTAAAGTAGACACATCTGGTGAACGCCCATCCCTCTCTGTGCAGCCAGATTTACAGTGTGAGCAAAGCATCGTATATGCTGTAAAAAAAGGCAGTTTCGACGGCATTGGCAATGTTACTGCCGTTGTCTGTTGTCACGAGAACGGGGACGTTTGATCTGCTGATCTTCCAATCTATCACAGCCTCTTAACGTATTCTTTACGTACTTTACGTATCATCTGCATGTTGGTTGTGCCTGTCACTAAAAGCACTTACGGCATATTGTGTGGATCTTGTCGACGACGCGATTGCCATCCTTTATCTCCACCGGGTAGCTGCAATGTTGCCATACTGCTAACTTAAATGAGAAGGGAGGGTCGGCAATCTTTGGGTTAGTTGCCATGTTTCCTCACGTTCTTCTTCAACTAGCTCAGCTTTTGCAGGCAGGCGTCACATGATTGGAAAGGTCGTCACGGGATGTGTCGCGATTCTTCCTTATCACACCGCGACACAGGATCGTGGATCTGAGTGTCGCGATTTCGGTTTCATATCGCGTATCGTTACAGCCCTAGTCACACGGGTCCCCGGTTGCAAAAAAAGACCAGTTGCAATAGCAAACATGTTGTGTTGTGTGGTAGGATGCTAAATTCTAATGTCCAAAAATAGAAAACTTAACCTTTACCGTACACTACACTGCTTTTAATGCCAAACGCAGACATCTTTGGCTAAAAGGGAGGTGAATGGAGTGACGACCTATTTAAAAATGCTTCACATACCCTTCCGTACAAGTGCAGTTCGCTGTCAGAATGCAGTTGTTTTGCTTGTTTATGATTGCCCAGGCCTTGAACAGTTCCGTCTTCTTTCCTTGTCTTTGGCTTGGCAGAACATCGGTTTTTAGCAGTACATAGTTGTGAATCTGGTAATCATGGAGCATTATTTCTTGCACACCACCACATAGAAAAAAATTGTAGTCATCCAAAGACTTGTAGACCTGTAACTTCTCTCTTGTAAAATCACTTGGAGTTTCAGTGAGATAGTTGTATATTTCAGGTTGGATTCTTGGCCATTATCCATTGGGAGGGTGCTGCTATCGCAAATGGACCTGTCAGACGAACGCCGCTCACTTTATCCTTAATTTTGCCAAATAACTGTGCCTATCACTGGGTGACAAGCTGTTAATATACGCTGAAAGCATTATGTAAATAATATGTATAATATGTATTCAATATAACTTATTTCTAAGACAACAACAAACTCTATCGCATCGGATGTCATTCCCTCGCTGTAAATGCTAGCGCTCCTGTTTTTTTTCCTCAACCTCGCTGCGCGCGCATCCTTAATGTTTACAAACATGATAATTCGTCTATACTAGAGGAAGCTCCTGATAGGTTAACTCCACCAAAATTTTGATCGATTAGCGTCATTTTTGACACCTCATTTGTGGGAATAGTGCCACAGAATGTCTGATCACTTCTATGCATTGACTTCACATGTAAATCAAATGTACCTGTACAACCAAAATTTGGGCCAAAAATATCTTTAATCTAGTAAAGTTAAGCTTGACACTAGGGCTGTGCAATTAATAGAAATCGAACCACAATCGCAATTTGAAACGTTGCAATTAGTTAATCCCAAGAGGATGGTTATGAAACATAAATGTATTATGTAATTTCCCCCACCAAGAGCAAGTGCCTGACTGCCATCTGTGTGTGACAGTCTTACTATCCAATTGAGTGAGCACACTTTTGTTCTGTGCAATCAGAATTGCGCAATCGAACTATGCAGAAAGCCCACAATAAAACAAACAAACAGCAAAGCACGGACAAGTAGGATGATGATGATGTTTGCCGCTTCAGAAGCATTAATAGGCTCATTAATTCATATCAAAGAAAAACACCATGTCGGTAATATGGTAATACTTTGGTTTCAAACTCACAGACACCAAACAAAACCAGGTAATTTGTAAGAGCTGTCGAAGAATTGTTGCCAGCATGAGGAAATACAACAACCAGCACCTAAAAAAAGCACCACAGGTGGCTATATGAGGAGTGTCTTGCTAAAAAGTAGACTAAAAGTATTGCCAGTGACAATCAATCTAGTAGCAAGCAACAGAAAAGTACGATTTAAGAGTTGTTTGCAGTTGTTAAACCATATGGAAAACATCACGAAGGCACCAGAACATAACTAACGGCATAACTCACTACTGTTTGCTCTAGAGAAAAATTTGTGATTATTTTCTGAATATTTCTTAACAAATTTGAATAGAAGTTGGAGTTATTTAATATCTTTTTAGTACCTTTTTTAGCAGTAAGAATCTATGATACAGATTATTGGTGCTGAAGCTTGACTACAAAATTAAATTGCAAGTCAAAGCAAAATCGCAATATCTGTTAAGCCCTACTTGACACACGTTTTTGTGTGTGCATTTGTACAAGAGAGAGTGGGAGAAGACATCTTTTACATAATTAAATGTGATTTTATGGGGCAAATGTGGTGATGTTTACCTTCCTATGAGCTTTTTTTGTGGTTAAAAGAGCTTTTTTTATAGAAAACAAAATGAAATATGCAAGAACTGATACAAGTATTCAGTCTAACGTCTAATTTAAAGGTGCTATATGTAAGTTTTGTTCTTCTAAAGCATAAAAATACCATAATATGTTTGCAGATATTTAAGAAACATGCTATTCTTGTTTATCTGAAAAACAATGCTGAAGTGAATATTCTGCTTAGAAAATGTGCGTTCCGTACCAGAATGTTTGTCTTTGTTTTGGTCCCTTTCACCAGCCCAAAACCAGTTTAGCCAATTATATTTCAACACCCCAGGTTGCCTTGGTGGAAAACAATGTATTTCATTCATTTAGTCAGGAAGGCTCTCAAAGCATGTGTCTGTGACCGAAATGTGACCTCCGATGAACAGTAGCAGACTCCGAAATGAGATGCAGATTCAGTTCCATATGAGGTGTTTATTAATTAGCAAATAATACAAATATTACGAATATAAACATTAGGTGAGCAGGTTACATTGTAACCCCGTGTCCTAACTACACCCTACGTGATGAGATTTTCCGCGATAAGCAATTTGTCTGTTTGCCCCAGATGAAACACAACAGACATTCAGAAGCACAGAATAGTGCACTCACTGCACTCCAGTGAAATGGTAAGGTTTATAATCTAATTAATACATTTTAAACCTCTTTAACATTATTAAATGTACACGCTGAATCGCTGATATGTGTTGGCTTGCAGTGAGTCACGGTTCTGAAGTTTCAAAAGGTTTATTTTATTTTCATGATCTGAGATGAACTATCTGCTGCTGTTTTCAGTATATGGCAAGAAATGTCATGTAAAACAGCATTCAAACACACATTATTAGCATTTTACACTGAATAAAGTACATAAGGTGTACCTGAGGTGATCACTGTCAGTTTATCCTGTTGTTCAGGTGAAAGAAATAGAAGCCATTTCTAAAATATAAATTTCAGATGTTGGTTAGAACAAAAACACCTTCTAAAATGGAAGATAATCCTTCTGTTGTGTGCTGTTACTTATATTTAGCACACAATTTAAATCAGCCTTTAGGCTCGACAGTCAGACACACTCCTGTTGATGTCGTCAATCTGACAACCTGCACTTGCGTGTGTTTTGAAGCAGGAGTGCAATATTTAGTTTAACCACTGGGTGTCAAATTTACTACTGCACCTTTAAAGGCTTAACTGTGCAAGTTAGGTTAATTAAGCAAGTCACTCTACAACAATGGTTTGTTCCGTAGCCAACCGTAAAAATAAAAATTTAAGGGGGTTAATAATAATGACCTTAATTTTTGATTTGTGATTGTTTTTATTCCAGTCAAACTAAAAGAAATGTCTTTTTCCAGAATAAAAAGTACTAAAGGGAATACTGCGAAAATCCCATTGCTCTGTTAAACATCACATCATTTTGCCTTCAACTATATGTCAGCTGTAGGGGTTTGCGTTCCATTGGGTGCAATTGTTGCCTTTGGTTTGTCTATTTGGGGTCTTAATATTCATACATTATATGACATGTACCCCACATGGTGTGTGCTGGCCTTACGGCTGGCCACTGTGGGATTTCAGCCACAATTTTGTCATCTGAGACAAATTTGGGAAATCCTAAAAGATTCCTGAAATCTAGGCTAAAGTCTGTGATCTTTGATCGTTGGTCTGACATGTTCACAGACAGCCGCTTAATGCCTGTTGCGATCAAATTTTTTCTCCAATTAAGTGTCAGACACTTTCCTGCGGTGTGAAAAAAGCTCCGATGAGAGTCAACCTGCAAACCAGCACCGAATTTGATGACACAATCCATGCAACAAATGTCCACGGGGAAATGTCACAAGTTTTTTCTTCCTGGTTTTATTATTGAGGTGCGCTGTGTGCAAAATTGCCGCTACAGTTGATCTACATTTGTCATTTCAGAATGCTGGATTGTGAAAGTGTCACGGGTGGATGACGTCAATCTCTGGGGGCATTTTCTTTCCTGTTTGTCGCGTCTTTATAGTTGTTCAGTCTGACTTTATGACAGCTGAGATCTTACAGTGTGACATGTGAGCCATGTTCGTGCAGTCTGACACACCACAATCGTTCAGGATTTTTTAAAAATCGCACATTGTGAGCCAGTCTTTAAAGGGTCACGAAACACCAAAACACATTTTTTGAGCTGTTGACAGTCATATATTTGTCCCACGTTGCTATAAACACTATTAGGGCACATATATTTCGCTAAAGAGTGAAAATTGGTTATTTTGCGTTATTTCGAGCAAATTCGTCCTTCTGGTTTGAAACGAATTTTTGAAGCGGCGTCACGCCGATGACATCCATGCGTGTATTCTAGCGCAAAGAGTGGATGTCTGTACCGGCGAGTGCATTGTGATGTCTCTGAGTGTGCGGCATTGATTCATGAGAAGGACTTGGTTCGAACCATTCAGCGCGCTCTATTGTGTATGCGGTGCAGCTTCATTAATATGCATGTTCGCTTCGAAGATTGTTTGTACCTGTTGCAGTGTCCAGACGGCAGAGAGACGCCACGTTGTGTTGCCAAAGCAAGTGGAAGAAGAAGAATTGTTTGGAGACACAGGTCGCCAGTGTTGTTTATGTGCTGCAACGAAGGTTTTGTTTACATTTCCCACTATGAGAGCGCAGCTGGACTCCCACGCGCACGCAGCAGAAATTTGTCTGTAAGAAACTTTCTTTTTTCACCCGAGAGCTTTCCACTTCTGGAAATGGTGAAATCGGGATTTGCCGCTCGTCTCCTTTTAAAACACGCCGCTACAGATACGGAAAGCGGCTATGGTTCAGAGGTGAAGTAAGTTCTTATCTTCAGCAGGACTCTTTCAGTGTTTAAAGACAGACCTTAGTCAAAATGATTAGAAATGTTACTCAGTTTACAGCATGTTACTCTACTTTCATGTAGAATTTTCGCCGCATTTTGTGACAGGATAGTGTTTACACACACGGCTTTCTGACGCTGCTTACAGAGTGCATCTGAGTTGCTGAGAAATGCGGAGGGTTTTTTATTTCTCCCTTGCGCTGCACGGTACTAAACGCTCCATTAAAATCGCTCTCTTAGCAGTTTCTCACATCTGATTTGTCACGGGGGACATGCAGATGGTGTTCCTAGATAAAAGTATAAGTGCCAAACTGCCGTTAAAGTTGAAAAATTAATAATTTGGCAAATAATTTGATGACTGATGTCCATGTAAACAGTCACTGTCTTTCTCCCCCTACATCTGTGTTTGTTTTGCCTGTTTGAAAATGAGCATGTGCACAAATGGAAACTCCCATTTTTATGCAAAACCTTCCCTTTTCCCCTCCCCTGACACTCCCACCTAAACAGAGCTGGACACACCCACTTTCCTGAGCTTTTCCAGACTGTAGGTGTGAAAACACCCTGCTGAGACAGGGGGGTTTCGTGGCCCTTTAAGCTGTCACAAAATATATTTTTCTTATCGAAAGTATTATTAAAAGTATAGTCTACTCAGTTATGCGCATACATGTTTTATGCCCATTTTCCAAATTGTTGTATATCTTAGCGTTTCCATCAATAGTTTTTTGTGCTTAAATCCAAAATGAGCATAAACATGGGTGGATGGAAACAAAACTAGTGTGATTGTATAGAAACATACTTAGCTCTGTCAAACATTTGAAAATGACAATCATATGTGATCATGAGATGTAATTCTTGACATTATGTGACTCTTACAGGCTGTGTCATTACTGTTTCCGGCCGAATGACCTTCACCAGTAATAAGTCAATGGAGATTGAGGTTTTTGTGGATGCTGACCCACTGGTGGAAGCTGAGAAGGGAAAATATAGGGCTGTCACAGCCTTTTTCACCTACATTTCCCTGGACAAAGAAAACAAGCCCCTTCCCGTGCCTCCTCTGAAGGTGAGTAATGCACAGCTTATGTACAGTGATGCAGGAATATTGATGAAAATATAATCAACGTGTCTGAGACAAAAGGTGCTGTCTGGAATGTATTATATTCTTAGTCTAGTGCATGAGGCAGAACTTGCTGACCTACATTTCAAGATTTTTTCCTAAGATGAGGCGGCACGAAAGACAATGGATGATGATTTGAAGCTGTGTTCTTGAGGGTGATCCTTTCAGTTTATAGTATTTCTCATTCATCATGGAAGAACGGCAGATTAAAGCCCACAAAATGAAGAAGGTTACATTTTTTTAATTAATGCATTCATTTTCCTTCGGTTTAGTTCCTTATTTATCAGGGGTCGTCACAGCGGAATGGTCCGCCAACTATTCCAGCATATGTTTTGCGCAGTGGATGGCCTTCCAGCTGCAACCCAGTACTGGAAAACACCCACACACTCTTACATTTACATACGTTCATTCACTATGGTCAATTTAGTTCATCCAATTCACCAATATCATGTCTTTGGACTGTGGGGAAAACTGGAAACCGACGCAAACATGGGGAGAACATGCAAACTCCACATGGAAATGCCAATTGGCCCAGCTGAGACTCGAACCAGCGACCTGCTTGCTGTGAGGTGACAGTGCTAACCACTGAGCCACCGTGCCACCACATTTTTGAATGTTGTTTTGTAAATCTGTAAAATGGTGCCTAGTAGCTCCATTAGAATGTTACTTTGGGGGAGTTCACACATCTTGTCTTTTGTGAAGTTCATTATTTTAAATGGAGAAGCTCAAATAGGGAGTGATGCTCAAGTTGTCCGCATGCAACTCGACTACTTGAAAATATCTTAAGAATGCCACAAGCTCACTGCGAATCATGTGACTACACCCAGCCAATCATCTTCACACTTTGTATGGAATATACTCATTTCAGTAATAATGGTAGACCAGTTACCCCAGAGCACCCAAACACTGCAGTGCTTTTCAATTTCCTCTATAAATACTACTTCAAGTGTTCACACTTAGCTGATGATTGATAATAAAGCTTGTTTGGCACGCTGTCCAGGGAGGAAGCCCTGAGCTCATGAGATCCTCGAGCCCTGGGCTCCCTCCCATTTGCAGGGTGAGAGGGGAGTTTGAGCTCAGGTAGATCTCGATAAACTCCCCCGACTTATTTCTGGCTAATAGATTGGCTAAGAAGAGATGGATGCTTGCTTTTTTATTATTATTTTCTTAGAGTATATGCAAGAAGTACACAAAATGGGATTACATACAAACAAAACAAAACAAACTAACATATATAACAGTCAATAAATGAAGCAAATAACAGATATAAATTTAAAAAAGTGGTAAAGGGGGCGATAACATTGATAGTAATGTAATGAAAGCAATAATGACAGTAAAAAGAAAGCATAACAGTAATAATTGACAACAACAACGATAATAATAATAATAATTACAAGTACTACACCAAGTACTACTAATTCATTCATTTATTTTCTTGTTGGCTTAGTCACCAACTACCACTACAACTACAAAAAGAAAATAACTAATGCTTCAACTACTACTGTTGCTACTACAGCCACAATGACAACTACTACTACAATGTCTACTACTACTGATACCACTACAACAATGACTACTACTACTGATGCTTCTACAACAGTGACTACTACCACTGACACTACTACAATGTCTACTACAACTGATACTACTACAACAATATCTACCACTACTACTGATTATGCTACTACTGTTACTACAACATCTACATTGACAACATCTACTACTTTTGCTACTACTACAACAACAAAAACTACTACTACTACTACTACTACTACTACATCTACTAATACTGATACTACTACACAAATGATGTCTACTACTGATACTACTGCAACTACTTCTTCAACAACCACAGCTACTGGTACTATCACTACTACTTCAATGAATGCTACTATTACTACTATGACATTACTGATTACTACTAGATGTACACTTGCTTGGTTATGGTATCGATTTGGTATGTTCAGTTTACTTAGGTTGCGTATTTTTGGACTGTGGGAGGAAACCGGAGAACCCGGGGAAAACCCATCCGAGCACAGGGAGAGTGAAACTTCTAACAAACTCCACACAGAAATGTCGACTGTTTTTATAATGACTTTAACCAGAGACAGTCTTGCTGTGAGGCAACAGTGCTAATCACTGGGCCACCATGTTGCCGATCTGGAAAGGAGGGGGAGTAGGGGTGGGTAGGCAGGGCTTAATTTGTGTCTGAACACGCCAGATCCAGCACCTTATTTCACCGATGCCCCTCCCTTAACCGCTCTTTTCCACAGTCCACTGTTCACTTTCACTTTCTTCTGCAACTCCCCAACCTTCTTCACTTTCATCCGCAACACCCCTCCGCCATACAGCACCAACCCCTGCCCCTGCCTTAATGGATCAACAATTTCTTTGACACGACCTCGTACTTAAGTTTCTCATCAGATCTTCTGATCAATAACAGGATCTTTAGTAGGACCATTTTGAGGTATGTAAACAAAACATTGTTCCCAAAGAATTTCCTGTTTTACATTTTTAATGTCTACAGCTTCCAAAATAATCCAAAAAGAGCTCCATATTGATAAATAATGTTATGAGAGCTGTTTTAACATTAAGTTATGATTGTCTCTTACAGTTATGAAATAGTTTGATAACAAACAGGAAATGTTCATGGGCCAATGACATGACCACATTGAAATGGTCTACTATATGTGTGCTTGAGCTCAATTCCTCTTACTGGCCAAGCTGTGATTAAAAACAACATGCTATTGGTTGATTTTTTTCCCGTTCTGTCAACATGTTTCAGTTCAAAATATGTGACACATCGAACAAAAATGCACATTTCGAAGCGCTATTTTTAAAACCAGAGCTCACAGATTCGCAAAATCTGAGTAATATATCATGGGAATAGGGGAATTTCATTGGACGTTTTCTCATGGGAGCTTTCAGGTCAGTGAAATTCTCTCTGATGGTTCTGTAACAGATAAGCAGCGAATCTGCGGCGCTTGATTAAAAGACATTTGCTGGCAGCATTCTAATAGTATATTATTAACAAATAAATGAAAATGTTGATTATTTTATTGTTTTTTTCCCTAACGTTTGCTGTGTGGAGGCACAATTGACTCTTAGCAAAGCCCCATCCCCCCTTTTCTTTCTCTGACAAGCTTTCAGTATCAGCCGTGGAGCTCCCTTATGAATTTGTGCTCTCCCAAGGGAAATAGTGAATAATTTCTGGACAAAGCCTGCTGATTTCAGACAGACGCAGACATAAAGCTCTGTATTATGCATATGAGGGAAAAATGTAGGGTGTGAGCGTGATTAAAAATTAAAACAAAATAAAAGTTGAAGCTACAGCCTACAAGTCTATTGATGGAAAGTTCGGATCATTTGAAAATGTTTAAAATGTTACAAATAGACCCTTTTTACATGACGTTACGCAGTGTCCGGTTTTACTCCACGCAGTGTATCGTTACTTCCTCCGACACAGAAATCCCCATAAAGAACTCACCCGGTCAGCTGTATATTTACTAGATACAGTTAGACTGTGACCGCGGCTGTTTTTTGTTGTCTGCATTCTAGGTGAGACATCTGACATTTAAAAAAAACGTACAGATTATCCAGATTTCTGCTCAGAAAGGGGGCACTTAACCTGCGGTCTGTGTGAGTCGTAATGCCCCAGTAAAGTGACGGGGACACTATACTGTCAGTGAGCACCGTCTTTCGGATGAGATGTTAAAGCAAGGTCCTGACTCTCTGTGGTCATTAAAAATCCCATTGCACTTCACGTAATGAGTAGGGGTGTAACCTAGTGTAACCTAGAGCAGTGTTTCTCAACTGGTGGGTCGCGGGAACATCTTTAGTGGGTCGCGGAGTGTGTGTAAAACATTAATTTTTAACTTATTTTGCTTATACCGGACTTTTATTTTGAAATGCTCATACCGGACTTTTATTTTGAAATGCGTATACTGGACTTTTATTTTGAAATGCGCAATTGTACTTTGTAATATTTGTATAATTTGATACATTTTGTCCAATGAAATCAATAAAAAATAGTTTATTTGTAAGTCTTGGTGATTTTCTTATGATTTATCTGTCACTGCTTGTGTATGTTAACAAATAAATACAAATTAATTCATTATAATACCAAAAATTAAAATATAGTTCCTAAAAATTTGGGTCGCGGCTTGATGACCATATAAAAATGTGGGTCCCATGGCCAAACCAGTTGAGAACCACTGACCTAGAGTGTAACCTAATCATGGTCCCCCAATCATTCCCATCCATCGGATTGGCTCTACCACTGTCTCTCCACTCCATCTATAGCTGGTGTGTGGTGAGTGCACTGGCACCGTTGTCCTGTGGCTGCTGTCGCATTATCGAAGTGGATGCTGCACACTGGCGGCGGAGTGGGGAGACCACCTCATGATTGTAAAGCACTTTGGGTGTATTGGGGTGTAATGCACTATATAGCTACACCTTAATTACTTACATTAATGTCGTCCCATTGCACCTCTTTTGGTTGTCACATAATTGTGTTGAAACATTTTTGATGCGCATGCCGGAATTCATTCGGTAAATGTGTTCCATCGTAGTTCATGCACATTTTATACATGATATTTCAAAATTCGCATAACAGTAGGTGGTTTTCTTCCATGACTAATTTTTATATGACCAGTTGTGGCACTTCGTTGCCTTTTAAAATCTTCTACTGTGGCTTAATGGGATATAAAAGTATGCATTTTCAGCATCTTACCAAGCACTTCTCAGCTATCTTGGTGTATAGTTACCAAGTAGGCACACATTCTGATGCAGGGTGTGTGCTAAAGTTTAGGTTTAACCCTTATAAGCAACCAGGGTGGCCTTATTCCATGTGTTTTATAGTTTGTAATTTAGGTGCGGCAAATCATCTCATGTAAGTTATCATCTAATAAATATTTTGTCATGTAAATAACTGCTATAATGCCAAAATCAGTTGCCCCAAGACCCCCCGAGAGCACTTATTTATATGACTTATGCATCAAACAAGGCATTTACATAAGACTGGCTGCAGACAGATATTCATGCTGGAACAGAAGGCCAATCAATCATCATTTTGGCTGTAAGCAGGCATGTCGAGACGCCTCCGATATGGTTGCGACAGAAGGTAAGCTCCATAGGTGCTGGCACTCTCAGCTCCCTACTGAAAACTCATAATAGTCACACTGTGTGCCATCAATACACAACTCTCAACACATTTGCGGTTGCTTGTGCACACAGACCCAAAACCAACTCAATGGTCATTCAAAATGTTTATATTTTATATTGAAAATGTAGTATTTAAAAAACAGCATGTTAAGGAACGTCTATATTAATTTTATCAATGGTTATTAATTTCTAAATATCATATACATTTAATTTCACATATCATACTTTGACTTTTCAGATAAATCTCAAGATGGTAGTCGATAAAAAAACATTTACCTTTAAATTTGCCACATATAGCACAAATACAGTAACAGCAATGTACATTATTGTTTTTTATTAAATCTTCTATACACTTTTTATATAATCAGATTAACCAAGGAATTTTTAGGTAGAACTGTGTTACAGCAGGGAAAATAAGTATTGAGCACGTCATCATTTTTCTCAGAAAGCATATTTCGAAAGGTGTCATTGACTTGACATTTTCCCCTGATGTTGGTAGCAACCAAAGAAATCCATATATGCAAGGAAAACAAATCAAATTAGTTTACAAATTAAGTTATGTGTAATAAAATAATTGACGCAGGGGAAAAGTATTGAACACATGAAGAAAGGAAGGTGTAGAAAGGAAGTGAAGGCCCAGACTGCAGCTGAAATCTCTCAGTATTTGTTCAGCAACCCTCTGCCCTTCGTTGGTGTAAATGAATATTAGCTGCTTCAGTCCAACATCTACATTAGCAGGATCATGAAGATGAATTGATGACGTTTCAGCAAGACAAGGATCCAAAACACAGCCAAGGAAACTCTTAAATGCTTTCAGAGAAAGAAAATCAAGCTGTAGAGTGGCAGTCAATCTCCTGACTTAAATCCAATATGAAATACAAATTAAAGATCAGAATTGATAGACGATAGTCATTCATTCATTCATTTTCTTGTCGGCTAAGTCCCTTTATTAATCTGGGGTCGCCAAAGTGGAATGAACCACCAACTTATCCAGCATGTGTTTTACACAGCGGATGCCCTTCCAGCTGCAATCCATTACTGAGAAACATCCAGACACACTCATTGACACACATACACAAGGGCCAATTTAGCTTACCCAATTTACCTATACTGCATGTCTTTGGACTTGTGGGGAAAACCAGAGCACCCGGGGAAACCCACGCCAACACGGTGAGAACATGCAAACTTCACACAGAAATGCCAACTGACCCAGCCAAGCCTTGAACCAGCTTGAGAAATATTATTATTAAATATTATTCAGTATCTACACTGTAAAAAAAAAAATCGTAAAAAAAAGGTCAAATGACTGGCAGCTACGGCTGCCAAACAAAGACCATAAAATTACGGTAAAATTTCTTTGTTGAAATAAAGTGCAGAAGTAATAAATCTACAGATATTTTCATTAAAATGTTTACAGAAAAACACTGTTATTTTAAAGACTTTTCCTAGATTATTACGATTAAATATGTTTAATAAAGTTACACACCAAGAGTTTAACAAAGAAACCCTGTTATTTTAAAGACTTTTCCTAGATTATTACGATTAAATACGTTTAAT
>CAIGQQ010006936.1:1940933-1973924 GCA_903798035.1 Danio albolineatus
ATTAAACGTATTTAATCGTAATAATCTAGGAAAAGTCTTTAAAATAACAGGGTTTCTTTGTTAAACTCTTGGTGTGTAACTTTATTAAACATATTTAATCGTAATAATCTAGGAAAAGTCTTTAAAATAACAGTGTTTTTCTGTAAACATTTTAATGAAAATATCTGTAGATTTATTACTTTTGCACTTTATTTCAACAAAGAAATTTTACCGTAATTTTATGGTCTTTGTTTGGCAGCCGTAGCTGCCAGTCATTTGACCTTTTTTTACGATTTTTCTTTTTTTTACAGTGTAGTATAGCAAGGTTCACAAGTAATTACAATTTATTACTTTAATTTTACATAATTTTAAATGTTCTTTAAAAAAACAGGGAAAAACTGTGTAAATAATATGGCAATTTTATTTTATAAAACAGAAAATTCCTCTAATTTGTCATTAATTATATAAAACATAAAATAACAGTCAAGCTGTTAATTTACAGATATTGTTTGTAATTTTTATGGAGTTTTGAATATAATTAAAAAAAAACAGAAAAATACTGTATAAATAATACAATAATTTCCCTGTATAAAAACAAAAATGACAGTAACTTGTCTTTAATGATAAAGTACCTAAAATGAAAGTCAAACTCTTATTTTAGAGAGATTGTTGGTCATTTTACTGAGTTTTGAATATAATTTGAAATGACAAAAAATTACTTCTAAAAAAATATGGAGATTTTCTGTAAAATTAGGGAGTTTTTGTGCCCGCTGTAAGTTCAAAATGCCACAACACACTGTTGGCATTTATTTTGCAAGTGTTGGCATTTATTTAATAGTTATTTTATTACTAAAATATATTGTTTAAATTAACAACCATTCTTTCGTTAATAAAATATGATTTATATCACTTCTGGTCAGCTGGATTGCTCTTGCTATGTATGTTGCTTTCAGCTGTGTTTACTATTTTGTAGTATTAGATAGAACTTAGGGGTGGCAGGGTGGCTCAGTGGTTAGGATTGTTGCCTTACAGCAAGAAGGTCACTAGTTTGAGTCTGGGCTGGGCCAGCTGACATTTCTGTGTGGAGCTTACATGTTATCTTCATGTTGGCGTGGGTTTCCTCCGGGGGCTCCGGTTTCCCCCACAATGCAAAAACAAGCACTATAGGTGAATTGAATAAACTAAAAATGGTCGTAGTGTATGTGTGTGAATGAGTGTGTATGGATGTTTCCCAGTACTGGGTTGCAGCTGGAAGGGCATCCGCTGTGTAAAACATATGCCAAAATAGTTGGCGGTTCATTCCGCTGTGGTGACCTCAGAAATAGAGATTAAGCCGAAGGACAATGAATGATAATCGAACCTAAATTCTGAAAAAAAATCTAGAATGTCTAAAAATTATTGCTAAAGATTTATAATGAAATATGACTCTTTAATGAACATATTACCAAATACTAACATATACATAATAAAAATATAGTAATTTGTAGTAAATACTAGAGTTTTTGAACCATACTGTAATGAAGTGTATTACAGTGTACTGTATGTAGTATTTACAGCACTTTGTTGATAAATACTACAGCATACTGTAGTATTTTACTGTAGTGCAATAATAAACTGTAATAGATACTGTAGTAAACATTTTGTGGTGTATTGTAGTATACTTAGTACACTACCTGTCAAAAGTATTGTTGCCCATCTAAGTTTTAGGAACAACAAATAATAAATTGACTTCTAGTTGATTATTTGGTATCAGAAGTGGCTTATATGAAAGGCAAAGGCCTCTAGATTACGCTTATTTTACCAAAATAAAACATGATCATACCTTGATTTTTAATTATTTAATTAGAACAGTAAGGTTTGATTTTGTTTAGCCAAAAGTCTTGTCACTTTACAGAAATAATGTACAGTATAGAATATAAAGTCATGGTGCAGTGGAAAAATAATTCATATTGTGTTTGACTCCCATGAGCTTGGAGGACTGCATCCATACATCTCTGCAATGACTCGAATAACTTATTAATAAAGTCATCTGGAATGGTAAACAAAGCGTTCTTGCAGGACTCCCAGAGTTCATTGGATTCTTTGGATTCATCTTTAATGCCGTCTCCTCCATTTTACCCCAGGCATGCTCAATATTGTTCATACCTGGTGACTGGGCTGGCCAATCCTGGAGCACCTTGACCTTCTTTGCTTTCAGGAACTTTGATGTAGAGGCTGAAGTATGAGAAGGAGCACTATCCTGCTGAAGAGTTTGCCCTTTCCTGTGGTTTGTAATGTAATTGGCAGCACAAATGTCTTGATACCTCTGGCTGTTGATGTTGCCATCCACTCTGCAGATCTCTCGCACACCTCCATACTGAATTTAACCCCAAACCATGATTTTTCCTTCATCAAACTTGACTGATTTCTGTGTGAATCTTGGGTCCATGAGGGCTCCAATAGGTCTTCTGCAGTATTTGTGATGATTGGGATGCAGTTCAACAGATGATTCATCACAAAAATCTACCTTTTGCCACTTCTCCAAATGATCAACTAAAAGTCAAGTTATTATCTGTTGCTCTTAAAACTGTGATCAATGACAAGACTTTTGTCAGGTAGTGTATAGTCCTTGAAAACTACACAATTTGTTTATATTACTAGATGCTGTGTGAGCATAGCAATTATATAATAACCACATGTGATAAATTTAACTACTCTAGTTTGGTTTAAAAACACTATTTACTATAAGTTACTATTGGGATTAGACACAGAAAAGGAATCTGATTTGAGAATATTTTACATCACTTCAGACGTGACAAAATAGCTGGGTGCCATATACTTTATACAGTTGAAGTCAGAATTATTAGCCCCCCTGTATATTTCTAAACATAATAGTTTTAATGAGTACGATAGATTGAAGCAATGTGAGGCCTATGAGCATAGTTATCATTTTCGTATTTGTTCTTTGGAGTTAGAATTAGTTTAGAAATAAATAGCCTTTCAGCCCTGTTCCCTTCAATAAATAGAAACGCAAATGAAAACTCCATAAGCATCGGTCATGTTGTGGCTTCATGTTCTCATGTATGGTAATATAAATAGTGTATTAACAGACTATTCCTGCTATTTCAGGCTTCAGGTGTTTTATTTTTTCTTCGGTGAAAGATCTTTCATGTCTATTTTTAGGATTTCCAGTTTTAGCTCTTGGTGGAGGGGAGTTATGGGCTGGGGGAGGGGTGAACAGCACTCGCGGAGGAAGCACACAGAACTGGGGGATCATGGCATGCGTGGAACTACTGAATACAATGCTAAACTTAGTAAATGATGCACGATCACCCAGACATTCAGGTTTTGGTTTGTCTTTTTGAAGACATTATGACTGGGACCTCTCAGGGAATATTTCAGTTAAAGACATCTTTCAGTTAACAACATCTAAAAAAAACTTACATAGTTGACCCCAAAAAAATTAATTACTCAGTATTTACTCACACTACTACTTAGTGATGCTAAACTTTTATTAATTTCTTTATTCAGTTAAAGATATTCTGTAAAATATTGGAACAAAAGGAGCCATTGACACCCATTGTAGGAACAAATGTATATATATTCAGTAATGGAAGTCAGTGACTGTTTTTTTTCCCCAGCATTCTTCAGAATATTTTTATTTGCATTCAAAAGAAGAGACAAACTCAAACAGGTTTGAAATGTGTGGAGGGTGAGTAAATGATGGTGAAATTGTCATTTTTATGTGCACTATACCTTTAATATAATGTTCTTTAATAATATTGACAAGTAAAATTGCAGTATGTAAATCAATAATACATTTTTCAGATCATACAGCTGGTAAAATAAGTATCATACATGTTTTTTTTCCCAATAAATATATTTCAAAAGGAGCTGTTGACATGAAATAGACCCAGATCCAATCCAAACATACAAATAAACCAATATAAAAAAATCTGAAAAAATGACTCACAATATGTTTAACTAAAAGCGACACAAGGAGTTAGTACTAAACTACTGAAATGTATACCAGTCTAAAAATCTTGATGGTTTTGTGGGTCTCATGTATAAAATATGATCTGTAGTTCTTATTTTCCATTGGGTTCAGGTCAGGGAATAGGTGGGACCATTTTAGCAGCTTTTATTTTGATTTCCTATTTATTTTATTTTCTGAAAACTGTTGAGAGTTTCATTGGCTGTGTTTGCAATAATTTTCTTGGTAAAATGTCCACCCTGTCATCTTCATCATGCTAATGTCATCTTCATCTGCTAATGTATGTTTTGAGACTGATGCAGAAAATATTCATTTATACTGACGAGGAGCAGGGATTCTTTTTAACTACTGTGAGATTTCAGCTGCTGTCTGGGCTTTCCATGCCTTTTTACTCCTTCCTTTCTTCGTGTGTTCAATACTTTTTCCTTTTATCGTTTGATTTTGTTTCATATAAATTATTTTCTAAACTACTTAGTTAAGTTATCTTCGTATGTATGGATTAATTAGTTGTTATTTACTTGGTGAAAATTTCAAGTCAACAGCACCTTTAGAAACGTTTTCTGAGAATAATTGTTATGCGTTCATTACTTACTTTACCCACTGTTTACATTTCTTTTATTAGTGATTAAAATAACCTAGGAAACCAATGATTCGCAGAATGAGAAATCAAAATTTTCTTGATGTTTTGACAGAAAAAAGAGGTTATTGTACTATACAAAATAGGGCTCAAAACAGGAGAGAAATTTTTTTTTTTTAATTTAAATTAGGAAAGTTTTTAGTTTTTAAAAAGTGAATGACCCCTATAGACTGTTTAACATGTTTGCATCTTTAGAAAATATATCTATTTTTAAATATGTTTAAATATTTTTAATTGAAAAAAAGAGAGAAAAGTAATAATTAAAATAGTTTTAGAACTAATTCAATAGTCGCACAGACTTTCTGGACTCAATAATGATTTTGACAAACACTCAGTTGGTCTATGCCACACAAAACAAGTTGAGTTACCCTAGCAACCATTGGGTCTGCAGCATAACTATTTTTAGAAACGGCTCGTGATGTGTGTACAATAAGAGGTTAAAAGTGTGATATAACACATCAGATATGAATACAAACGAAAAAACAAGATCACTCATTACTCCCTATAGTAATATCTACTTTTACTCTTATAGATTGTGTGAAAACATACTGATAGAATTAAATGCAAATAGTCATATAGTCAAAGCATATTGTGCATTGTTTTAAGCAATAATGGATGTCCTTTATTTCACAATCCATACTTGATTTGTAGTTACTTATGAAAAGTATTGGTTAAATAAAGTAACTATACTATTTTTCTTGATGATGGAAGTTTTTCTTGATTTTCAACTAAGGCTGTGCTATTAATCGTAATCCAATCGCAATTTGAAACTATGCGATTAGTTAATAGCAAGGGCTGCTATATGAAATATTTGTATTAGGGCTGTCAATTGATTAATAAAATTAACTAATTAATCACACGTTTGTTTGTGATTAATCATGATTAATCATGAAACGCCGTATTTATTACAGAAATAAAAACACAGGCATGTAAGTGCCATTTGAATTTTAAAACAATCAATGCCAATAACAAACAAAAACTATTTCCATGTTGGATTCTAAGTGAACTACAAAAAAATCCAAAATACAGGCATTGCAAATATGGAAATTGGAAGAAAAAATAATAATAACAAAGTATTGAATACAAACAATTGTAATCATTGTAAAGTTGTTTTGCGAGTTGAGAACATTAATTATAAAGTAGAAACAATTTTGCTTAGTCCTCCTTAGCCAGTTGCTAAGACAGTCCAGTCTGTTGACATTATCGGGTGACAACACACACGCATGCACACACACACACACACACACACACACAGACACAGAGAGAGAGAGCGGTGATCACGCCGCCCTCAACCCGAAAGTGAAAAAGAAAGTGACCGGTTCGCGGATGAACGTGAGGTCCGGGAGGGAGGGGGTAGGTGTGGCGGATTAAAGTGAGGACCGGGGGGTTCGCTCACTATTCTGCCGCCCTTGTAGGCCGCCTAGGTCGCCTCTATGGACGCGCCAGCCCTAAACACACATCGGCCACAACAGGAAATAAAAAAAATTGCCACTGCGTTAAATGCGTTAATTTTTTTTAACGCACTAAATATTACAAATTAATTGGCGTGCGTTAACGCGCTAATTTTGACAGCCCTTATATATATATATATATAGCTGCTAACACAAAAGGCATGAGTGCTACTCTTCTGCAAGGCGGTAACGTCAAAACACAAGACCTTACACTCAAAATATGGCTTTTGGGGCTTATATAAAATGAGTTGAAACAATGCAATTATTAAGGTTTCTGGGGACAACTTAATTGTTTTATGTTCAATCCACTTAAATTTGTTAAATGATTAAGTTAACATGATTGATTTGTGTTGGGATAACATAAAGGAATTGTGTGAAACCCAGCAATAAATAAAAAGTAAATAAAATAAAATAAATAAAAGTTGTCACTGTAAAACGAGATGTATTTTTTTTTAAATAGGGAAAGACTAAACTCTAACAAGTCTTTCTTTTAACATAAAATGCATAAGATTTTATGTCCAGCATTTTGTCCTCTTAATGCAATTTAACGCAAAGCATGCTGGGAACTTCATGTCCACTATCCAGGTGATCATTTTTTATTCATTTTTTTTATTGCAATAAAAACAAAATATTTACAGTACAAATACAACAATACAGTCTCTACAAACTATAGTTCCATTTTAAACAATAAGTGAATTATGAATCCAATTTAGGTAGCCTATATAACAAACGCATGAGCAATAAGGGGAAAACGAGAGGGCACATACAAAGGAAATAAATAGGTACGCATAGGCCTATAAAACACAAATCAATAAGCACAAATTCTAGGAGTTGAAATATCAGTCCTTAGGCTACTAGATGTTCAATAGTATGTCAATACTGTTCCAGTTCTTGTTTGAATATGCTAAAAAAGGGTTTACATTTATTTACATTTATAGATATAAAACTTTCCAATATATATTATTGTAGACCCAAAACAAGGTGTTTTATTTAAATCTTAAACAATGATTAAGATTAGTTGGCCACACTTTATTTTGATGGTCCGTTGTTGAATTTAAGTTACATTGCAACTAATTCTCATTAGATTATAAGTAGACTGAAAGGTTGGGGTTAAGGTTGGGATTAGGGTTAGGGTTAGTGTAAGTTGACATGTACTTGCAAAGTTACTTATAGTAGGTTAAATGCCTGTTGAATGTCAGTATCAACAGATATTAAGTAGACAGTCTACTAATACTCAAATGGACCGTCAAAATAAAGTGTTACCGATTATTTTGGGTAATGAAAGCATTTTTTAAAAAGCACTTTAATCTAAAAAGATTGAACAAAAGGACCAAAATAAATGAGCTACACTTAGTGGAAATAATTAGCTTGACAAGAAAAAAAATTATAATCATGTATCTGCAACCCATCTCTGGGAAACATCGAGACACACTCATTCACACTCATACACTATGGACAATTTAGCCTATCCGATTCACATACCGCATGTCTTTGGACTTGTGGGGGAAACCAGAGCACCCGGAGGAAACCCACGCAACCACATGGAGAACATGCAAACTCCACACAGAAATGCCAACTGACCCAGCTGAGGCTCGAACCAGCAACTCACAGCGAATGTGCTACTCACTACGCCACCATGGCACCCATTTGTTATTATACATAGTATTATTTTATAACAAGCCTGTAAGACTTATTTGAGTTAATATTTGGTAACGCTTTACTTTGATGGTCCATTTGAGTATTAGTAGACTGTCTGCTTAATATCTGTTGATACTGCTGCTAAACAGACATTTAACTGACTATAAGTAACTTTGCAAGTACATGTCAACTTACACTAACCCTAACCCCAACCTAACAATCTACTTATAATCTCATGAGAATTAGTTGGCATGTAGATGCAATGTAACTTAAATTCAACAAACGGACCATCAAAATAAAATGTGACCTAATATTTAAATATATATCATTTAAATCGTTTATGGAGCTGAATACAGTCGTCTGTATAAAAAGGCAGAATAAACCTACTGTATGCAAACAATCTAGTCATTATGAACAAATTATTTAACAAAAGATGATTGCTGCAGTAAAATATTTGTACTCTTTGAATAAGCACGATGTGTACAAGATAGAGATGGCATCAAAAGTTCATTGTTTGTTTTGAAATTTGTGAGACAGAAGTTGTCCAATAATAAACCTGAAACCCACATGGTTGTTGTCATGCGGTGAACTCGGCCAATCATGTAATATCGGTGTCGACGTCGCAGCTCCTGCAGTTGCTCTTCAGATGCTGCACACCGACTGTATCAGTCGTCTGATCTCGGAGCGCTGTCGCGGTACTTTGATGCCACATATGATAGTCACGTGGTGTCAGCGCAGCATCAATCCGGGCACAATTTCTAACCGGAATGCACTGCTTTAAAACAGATTCCGATCGGTCTGCGCAGTGCAGCATGAAGTCGAACCCACCTATTGACCTTATTCACTGCGTACGAGCGGACGCAGCCATTTGAATCATTTTCAGAATCAGAATCATCAGGTGATTTTGCAAGCCCTTTTACTCACTGTGGAAGAGTACAGTTCTTGAAGTCGAGGAAGGGTAGTGCCAGTTATTCGTTCAGCAGTCCGGACTATTCGATGTGGTCTACGGGAGTCGGTTTTGGCAGCTGAGCTGAACCAGACGGTGATTGAAGTGCAGAGGATGGACTGGATGACAGCTGAGTAGAACTGCACGAGCAGCTCCTGTGGCAGGTTGAACTTCCTCAGCTGACGGAGGAAGTACAGTCTCTGCTGGGCTTTATCCACAATAGAGTCTATGTGAGTGTCCCACTTCAGATCCTGAGAGATGGTGGTGCCCAGGAACCTGAATGACTCCACTGCAGCCACAGTGCTGTTCATGACGGTGAGTGGGGGGAGTGCAGGAGGGTTTTTCCTGAAGTCCACTATTATCTCCACCGTTTTGAGCGTGTTCAGCTCTAGATTGTTGTATTTGCACCATAAAGGTGGCCGCTCCACCTCCTGTCTATATGCAGACTCGTCACCGTTCCGGATGAGGCTGATAACAGTAGTGTCGTCGGCAAACTTTAGAAGCTTGATGGAGGGGTCTTTTGCGGTGCAGTCGTTGGTGTACAGGGAAAAAACAGGGAGTATTTTGGCTCGAGACTTCCGGTCTCATTCAGTTCCATTCATTTTTAGACGTTAAAAACAGCTCTTTATGCTGCTTGATGTTGCAAACTGATATTTTCTTATTATATTATTCTACTTTGTCTGTACAGCCATGCAAACACTTGTTTGTAGAGCAAGTAGTTTGACCGTTTTCTGCCTTTTATCATTCCTAGTCATTTCTCCCATAGATGACTCGATCGGAAGTTCTAAAACAATCGCGAAAACGGGCCCACTTCCGCATTAAAGAATAAGGTCAATAGTATCCGGTCGCCAACTTTGATATAGTATCCGATCGTCGTGGCTGCCCGAAAACCAGGTCCATAGTACATTTGATCCCTATTTCTTCTCCTACTCCACCCCAGCTCATCAAACAGCAGGGCTCAAATATAAAGTCCTTAAAGGGCCACGAAACACCAAAACACATTTTTTGAGCTGTTGACAGTCATATATGTGTCCCACGCTGCTATAAACACTATTGTGACACATATAATTGACTAAAAAGTGAAATTTGGTTGTTTTTGCGTTATTTCGAGCAAATTCGTTCTTCCGGTTTGAAACGAATTTTTGAAGCTGCGTCACGCCGATGAGATCCTTGCGTATATTTCAGCGTGGGGAGTGGACGTCTGTACTGGCCAGAACATTCTGACGTCTCTGAGTGTACGGCATTAATTCATGAGATAGACTTGGTTCAAACCAACCAGAGCGCTCTATTGAGTACGCGACGCAACTTCATTAATATTCATGATCGCTTCGAAGATTGTACCTGTTATGCTGCGTTCACAGCAGACGCGGAAGACGCGTCAAGCGCGGGTGATTTACATGTTAGGTCAATGCAAAGGAGCGAATAGGCATCTAGCAGCGCGATACACGCGATTGGCGCTGCACGTTTGACGCGCTTAACGCGCAATTCGCACGAATCGCTTCAGTTTGAAAATGAAATGAAAATGAGCTTCAGCGGACGTTCGCGCTGCTTTAACCAATCAGGAGCTTGCTCTTGTGGGGGTGTGATTATGACGTAGCGCCTGTTGTTGGTGTCCCGAGGGAAAATCCTTATGCCCACAACAGTTCAAACTCGGCTCGGCTCAATCAGAAGCACCGCTGAAAGCTTCCATCATCCAGGTTACGTTTCTGGAGGAGTTTATGAACTCATAGAGCTCCCTGCACCTCTGAAATAATCTAGTGGACTCAGACACAGCTCCAAACGAATCGACGCTGTTTATCAGCCTTCATAAAGCACATAAAACAATTATTCTCTCTATAAAACCCCTGTTAGCCATTTAGCAATAAAGCTACCTTCACCAAACCATAGACAGAAGCCCTGCCCATCACACGTATCCGAAAATAAAGAGAAAGTGCTGTTAAAGTCAACAAATTAATAATTTGGCAAATAATTCCATTACTGATGTCCATGTAAACACAGTCTGTGTGAAAATGAGCGCGTGCACAAATGGAAACTCCCTTTTTTATGCAAAACCTTCCCTCTTTCCCCTTCCCCGACACTCCTACCTAAACAGAGCTGGACACACCCACTTTACTGAGCTTTTCCAAACTAGAGGTGTGAAAACACCACGCTGAGACTGGGGGGTTTCGTGGCATAGATTCTGCTAAATGGCAAAATTTGAGTTATTTGCTATAAATATTCCTCTCAACCTCCATTATCAACACTGCTTTGATGCAAATCATCTGCAAACTTCCATTTAAGCTGTGATTCCACATTTTTCTGACTTTCTATCAATACACATTGTCAGTCACATTGTTTCTTGCTTTACAATTTTTTTTATTGTGCATTTATATTCTTTTAAAAGTTTATAATAGCTTGCCTGTATTCTGCAAAACATCTCTGAAAGACATGAAGATTGGTCAGTGGTGACAGAATCATTTTCATACGTTCCATTTTTCTTCTGCTGTATTTTCAAAGAGTCTTTCCAGAGAGTCACCCAGTGTGAAACAAGGTGAACTAATGTATTCCTTGAAATATTCTAGCAGCTGCTGAGACTGAGATATCCTGGCTTATATCCTGAGCTCTCAAACCCACCGTCTTCATGTCGATGAATATTTCAAAGCGTTCGTTTACAACGTGTGATATTCTAAAACGGCCCTCACCCTTGAGATTTTATAAATGTAGATTTTTCAGAGACATACTTCCGAGGTAGATGGCCATATAGTGTGCGGTGTGCATTAACGTGGAGAGGCATTCTGGGAGCAGCTGCAAAGGTCACCGAACGAAAGGTTAATTGAGACGCTGTGGATCAGAGAGATAGTAATAGCAAGCAAGCACTTGTCTCCGTTTATGGCTAGATAAAGTGTAGTGAACTGTTACTTGTAAAATAAGATTGGGTATGAGAATCGATTAGACTTTTATGTACGGTTTTCATCTCATGTCTTCTGTTGGTTGTGTATGAGAATCATCGTAAAGGTGGTTATAGATGTAGGTTTCAAATGGCAGAAATTTATTAGGGAGATTTTAAACTTTAATAAAGCATTTGAGGGCACATGGAATCAACTTAAAGGCAGACGAATGCATTGTCTTTGGCCCCGTTTACACTGGCAGTTAAATGTGACCCAATTCCGATTTTTTTTTTATTCCTCATATGTGATACAAATCAGATCTGTTCTATGACCGTGTAAACACGAAATAAACGCATGCATTCGTATATTCAGAGATCGGTTTCAGGCCTCCTTCATATGTGGAAATAAATCGGATATGTGACAATGCGACAATCGTAAACAGGCAGATCAGATTTGATGATGCGTTCCGTTCTGTACGTCATTAAACTTGCGACAATGTGGTACTTCTCCGCGGTTTAATGACGTGGAAGGAAGAGCGTGTGTGGAAAGAAGACGCTGACGCGGTAAACAACAACAATAGAGGAAACATGGAGGAGGAAAGTGGTCAGTGGTCAAAGGCAGAAGTTACTTGCCTTCTTGCCCTGTAGGGAGATGTTTCAATGGAGGACACCATATATAAACCATATAGACGCAAGATGCGATGACTGCCCTTTCCCTCCTCCTCCTCCACCGCCTCAAAATCATTTTCAAGTTGGGCGAACTTTGCATATTTCACAGAGCTAAAAGCAAGACAATTTCTTCCATCGTGGCTAGTGTGGCACAGATGCTAGAACCTGCCTTTACGCATGTGCGACGCCGTAATTTGTATGGCAAGTGTAAACACATGAATCAGATATGGGCTACAATTAAAAGTGTGTAAATGGACAGGCAAACAAATCAGATATAGGCAACATTCCGGAATTGAGCATCAAGACATGACGGTGTAAACAAGGCCTTAGACAGCTTTACGTGGACACCAATACTCTGATTTTAATATGATTAAGACAATACTCTGATTAAAGTCCCCATCAAAACTAACCATATGATTTTGTTAGCTCGCATTGCTTGTTTTGTGGTCAACAATTCATCTGTGCATGTTATTACACTCTCAGAAATAAAGGTACGGGAGCTGTCACTGGGGCAGTACCTTTTCAAAAGATACATATTTGTACCACAGTAGTACCTCAAGGTACACATTAGTACCCAAATGCACCTACAATGTACCTTTGAGGTACCAATATGGACCCTTCAGCTACAAATATGTACCTTTTGAAAAGGTACTGCCCTAGTGACTGCTCTTGTACCTTTATTTCTGAGGATGTATGAAAAAAAAAAAAGTTTGCCCTTCTAATCTTTAATTAAAATCTGAAAATGCACTTTAATTTTTTCAGTAAAATTGTCAGATTACGTATTTCTTAGATATTGGATGTGGCTAACATACTTGCACGCCCCTCCAGCAGTCAGTTTTGACGGAAATGGTGAGGAGGTGTCTGTTAGGTTGTAATAACTCTCCCTTTTTACGATTTTTTTGAATGAAATACCTACTTTACTACATGCCCCACCCACTGTTTTCTCATTTAATATTCCGTTTCTCTAGGAACTCACGATACGGGAATAAAAATTATCGCAGCTTCGGGTTCATGGGTACTTTAAGAGTCTCCCATGAAAACAGCAATTTTTGATTACCTTTGATTACCTAGTAATGCTGGGTGATATGACTCGATAATTGACTCGATAATTATTTTACATATCGAACGATAACAATATATATTTCGATATCATATGTTAATGCTTCCAGATTTAAAAGAGTACCCCAACAATGCCACAAAAATTAGAGGGTCCGTTAAATAGCACAACATTTTGGGCCGGTAATTTTTTTCTGGCCGAAAGTTCAGAAGATCAACACACTTTTAGATTCCCAATGGGGGGAGAGGGGCTTTGGGGGCTAAAACCCCTGATGTATTGTCAAAAGCCCCTGGTCTTTTGGAATATGTTGCCATATTAGGTAGCCTGCTACTGTATGTTAGGATTTGTTGACACAGATCCTAAAAATAAAGCTTCTTTATTTTGGTCTCTTGTCAAGACAAGATCTAAATCAGATCTAAAATGATAGGGATTAAACCAAAGCAACGCTGTTTAATTTTTATGCACAAACTTACTTCTTCCTTCAAATTTCGCTCCCCGGAGCATCAGACATGTACAGTACCTCACTCAGAAAATGCGCTAGAGCTTCCCCTACTGTAATACACCTAAAACACAGATTGCAGTAAAACTCATCGCAGGGAAGCGTTTTGGTTTTCTCTAGTTAACTGCAGGGAAACTGAAGTAAATTGAAATTAACTGCAAACTGAAATAAACATATTTACACTTTATGGTTTGGAAGTTTTACTAGATTATTTACATTTTTGAGATTATTTTGCGTTTTATTGAGAAATTTGCAGGACTTTTTGTTGATTTTGTGTTGGATTCAGCGATCGCGGAATCGCGAAAAACTAGGGGGTATGTTGAGAGTAGATGAACAAGGGTAAAATAATAAATAAATAATTACACAAAAAAAACTTTTTATGTATTTTGTTAGCAAATGTTTCTTGAATTTTCTTCTGGAAGCAATAATATTAAAGAGCCCCTATTACACATTAAAAAGGGTCATATTTTGGTTTTGGGGGTCTCCAACAACAGGCTGATATGCATGCATTGTCAAAAAACACTTTCATTGTCTTATACTGTAATTTGCATTTATTTTTACCTAATTGTCCCAGCGACTCCTATATGAATCGTTCTGCGATTCATTTGTTCCAAAACTGCTCCTTAGCGCGATGCTAAACTGCGCTGATTGGACCGATGACCCAGTCTGTTGCGATTGGTCGACATCATTCAGCGCGAGAGAATGCCCACTATGGCTCATCAATATTGAAGTAGTCATAGTGTGTGCGTGAGCATATCTGCCAACACTCGTTTTTCCAGGAGTCGCCTGTGTTTCACACACCTCACCCCCGAAATTAACCCCCCGGTCTCCCAGCATATTACTCTATTCTTAACCATAAGTAAAAACAGCGACATACATGCACAATGCACACAGTGACAAAAGCTGAACCATTATGAAACAGAACCGCCGTACGTGTGTAGGAGAGCTGATGTAGCCATAGCAACGACAAACAGAGGAACACAAGTTCACAAACGCATTTTAATCCGTAAACAAAGCAGCTCACATCGCGTTTACAACGTGCTTTTAGACGCCATATGAGAATACAAGTTGACCAGATACACTACAAGCGGTAACAAGTTGCAAAACACAATTAAATACATCATTTACAAGCTAGAGAAAACAATGAGGCAACCGTTTTAATCGCACTAACACTTGTTGGATAGAAGGTGCAGGCCAGATTCACCATCAGGCCACCGGGAAATGTCCCGGTGCTCCCTATGGCCAGTTTGCCCCTGCATACATCAAAAGTCTTTTCTGATCCTTCCTTTAACAAACGGTCGACGAATTCTCCATTGTAAGCGTGTAGATTTCAGAAGCACTCCTCAGAGGGAACATAGCACAAGGCTGGGCTATAATGCTGAGGGTGCTGAGAGTTTCATTTTTGGTTCATCTGGACACTGGACTAATTCCAGCCCAAACCCTATCCAAAAGGTTTTTACCTGCACAATCAAATTCAAAACCACCCAATCTGGCAACTTTTGCTTGCTGCTGTTGTCTGTGGGCGGGGTTGGGGGTTTAAAATCTTTCCGGCAAATGAGCGGGGCTTATGTTTCGTATTCACGTCATGCCGAAACGGCTAAAGACTCGCAATAACGGCGATTCGTTTGAAGAACTATGAGTCGACTCTTTTATAGATGAATCAATAGTTTTAAACACTGTGCACTTTCAGATTTATGCCTTATCTAGACATTTCACTTCACTTAGAGCTGTGTTACACACTGCATGCAAGCTCATTTTCAAAAACCCATAATAGGGGCTCTTTAAAAAAATAGGAACTTTGAAAATATATAACCCACCCCAATCCATCCCTTTATAAAAAAATAAATACATGAATAAATATTAGAAATAAATAAGTATTATAATTTTTTTTTAAAAATAGTAATGTAAATAACAGAAAAATGAACATTAAAATAACAAGCTGTTTTTGACAAAAGCTGTCTTTGAAGAAGCTTTGATTTCTTAATGTGTTTACGAAACAATGACTACGTTTACATGGACATCAGTAATCGAATTATTTGCCTTAATCTGAATAAAACAATAATATGATGAAGGTGTTTACATAAGATTCTTTTTGAATGTTCCTTTCATGATCCCGTTTTACATGTTACAGCACATAATTCGATTAACGTTGTTGCGTCACCATACATGTTTCCTCCGAATTCATGTAATTTTGGGTGTTTCCTTTTGAATTTTTCGACTTTAACTACAGTTTGGCACTTTCACTTTCATTCAGGAACATTTCAGTCATGCCCCCTGTGACAAACGAGATATTGGATGCGGGTATGAAAATAAAAATAAAAAACCTCGCTATGCGGGCGTATGTGGTCCTTAACTGACTCTGTAGGTGCAGAGAGCTGTCAAATTGCAGTGTGTGTAGACTATCCTGTCACAAAATGTGGCAAAAATCCTACATGACGGTAATAGTTTGATTAAGGTATTTATATGTTTGTACTGCACTACAATAATGCGACTAAAATCAGCATATAGCACTCCACATGTCTTAATTCGATTTCTGTTTAGTTCGATTAGCACTTTAGTCGGAATAAAATCATCAAAAATCGCCGTTCACATGGTAGACCCTTAATGAGAGTATTGTTTTAATCGTACTAAAATCTGAGTATTGGTGTCCATGTAAACGTACTCAATGTTTCATAACATGTTGGTGTTTTATTTAAGAAAAAAAATAAAAACATTGCTGTTTGGTATCTAAACACTTCTTGTTGACTATTATTAGATATTTATTAGGTTTTCATTATGTTATTTATACGTTTTTGCAATATTATGTCTTTGTATGTTATTGTTTTAACTCTGATGCAGTGTGTCATTTTTTATATTGTTTTTTTTTTTTTCTAAACAACCAAATGGAAGACATATCCCATGGTCATATTCCTGGATGACAATGACAATTAGATTAATCTTGCTTGAACGCTTCATTTTCATATGAAATTGACCTAATTGACCCTGTAGAAAGAAGACAGTAGACACTCGAGGGGGTGCTCACATTGTCAGCACAAGGCCAAAAATAAATTCATGCCTTGATGGGAATAAAATTTGTGACACTGCGTAAGGTCGTGGAAGCAACGTTGTGACAAAAGCGCACCATAATCAAAGCTAAAGATGGTTACATTTTCAGTTTATTGTATAAATAATGAATTTCTCAATTAGTGATCACTTCAGGAAAATTATAGCCATTAGTTCTTAAGTGCACAGCAGAAATGTGTACACCCCTTAAAAAGAAAATAAATATTTAATGCATTTCTCAGTGAATGTGGACAATTTTGGTGTATTTAAATGAAGGTTTTATTAAATAGTTATATTGATTAAATAAAATAAGAGTTTGGATGCCAAAAATCATTAGGAATCGTAAAAAATGAAATTAATAAAAATGCAAACTTCAAAATTTTTACAAAATTTCTTTATTAAACTTGTATTAATATTGATATTGAATTTAATACTATGTTCTTTGGTTATTTTGTTACATTATCTCTGGCTTTGTTACTGATTATTCTTTTATATATATACACATATACACTCACCGGCCACTTTATTAGGTACTTACTAGTACCGGGTTGGACCCCCTTTTGCCTTCAGCAATGCCTTAATCCTTCGTAGCATAGATTCAACAAGGTACTGGAAATATTCTTCAGAGATTTTGGTTCAAATTAACCTGATAGCATCACGCAGTTGCTGCAGATCCATGATGCGAATCTCCCATGCCACCACATCTCAAAAGGGCTCTATTGGATTGAGTTCTGGTGACTATGGAGGCCATTTGAGTACAGTGAACTCATTGTCATGTTCAAGAAACCAGCTGGAACCAGTCTGGCCATTCTCCTCTGACCTCATCAACAAGGTATCTGTGCCCACAGAGCTGCCGCTGACTTGATATTTTCTCTTTTTCAGACCATTCTCTGTAAACCCTAGAGATTGTTGTGCATGAAAATCCCAGTAGATTAGCAGTTTCTGAAATATTCAGACCAGCCTGTCTGGCACCAACAACCATGCTACATTCAGAGTCACTCAAATCACCTTTCTTCCCCATTCTGATGCTTGGTTTGAACTGCAGCAGATCGTCTTGATCATGTCTACATGCCTAAATGCATTGAGTTTCTGCCTTGTGATTGGCTGATTAGAAATTTTTGTTAACGATCAGTTGGACAGGTGTACCTAATTAAGTGGCCAGTGAGTGTATTAAAGCATCCTATAAAAAATAAAATATAATAGAACTTAGTTTAAAATATAGGCAAGGCAGGTTTATGTAGAGTGCATCCAGAAAGTATTCACAGCGCTTTACTTTGTCCACATTTTTTATGTTATAGCCTTATTCAAAAATGGATTCAATTCATTTAGTTCCTCAAAATTCTACACACAATACTCCATAATGTCAATGTGAAACAAGATTTTTTGAAATTGTTGCAAATTTATTAATAATAAAAAACCTGAAAAATCACATGTACATCAGTATTCACAGCCTTTGCTCAATACTTTGTTGATGCACCTTTGGCAGCAACTACAGCCTCAAGTCTTTTTGAATATGATGCTACAAGCCTGGCACACCTGTCTTTGGGAATTTTTGCCCATTCCTCTTTGCAGTACCTCTCAAGCTCTATCAGGTTGGATGGGAAGCAACGGTGTACAGCCATTTTCAGATCTCTCCAGAGATGTTCAATAGGATTTAGGTCTGGGCTCTGGCTGAGCCACTCAATGACATTCACTGTATAGTATATAGCACATTTCATACAAAGGAAATTTAAAGTGCTTTGTAAAGCCAAGAATAAAAGAAACATAAAATGCAAGTATTGAACATAAAAACAACAGAGAATAAAAAATGATTAAAGGCCACATATTTGACCCCTTTTTTATATTTAATAGAAGTCTTTTGTGTCAGCAGAGTTTGACTGTAAAGTTTCAGCTTAAAATACCCATCAGATTATTAATTATAGCTGTATAAAGTCTTAATATTATAGCTCTAAACAGCTTTTTGCTGTTTTTGGTACTGGGTCTTTAAGTCCTCCCCACCCACCGTTCCCGTCAGCGTGCCTCAATCTCCACCCTCGGCTGCGTCAGACAGACAGACGCAACAGGAACAGATGTAAAGGAAGCAGATCTCACTACGTTTGTGAGAAACACTACAGTAAGAACGTTACCAATGACTGTTTGATGTGTTTGTTGAGGAGTTGCAACGATGAGTCACACACAATGTAGTTACAAAGTTCGTTCACGCACGCACGCAGTGAGACAGACAGACAGCGCGCGCGTTGAGCTTTGCACTGCTTTTGCAAGCAAATGTGAAAGGATACAGGTTAATATTCACTGCTGTATGGATATCTGTTATGTTAATGTACTAAATAAACCTGATTTAATGTCAACAAACCGAGATTGAAGCGTCTTTTTTGCTGACACACGGATGTGGTGATGAAGTAAAGCTGAAGTGAATCGCTGTAGTTCATTACAAACTTGCACTGTTTTACACGTGTTAAACTTGTGAAACTCACTCTTGATCACATCTGATGATGATTGATGATCCTAGAGAACTGAACAGATCTTTTATTCCCAGTTGCTTTGCGCACGTCCTGTCTTGTTGATATGATTATACGCGTTACTACGGAGACATGTTAATGCGCAGCTGTCAATCAATTCGGTGGGCGGGGGGTCCGCACTCCTACGTCAAGTTGCGGTCGGCCTCAAAACCGCTCCAATTGGTCCACAGTTTTTATGCTTTTAAATTGCAAAAAAAGGACTGGGTGTGTTTATATCACCCCAGTATGGCGGTCTATACACTATACCTACATGTCTGTCCAAACAGCTTAAAAAGTAGATTTTTTTCAAAATAGGTGCCCTTTAAAAACAGATTAATTAAGATGAACATCGGGGGTGTCTTCATTTATGCTGAGCACTACATATACTGTTATATATGGCCTTCAGGTTGCATACTTCTAGGACTGCGTGTGCCAGCCAAATAACTTGGAAATACTTATTATGTAAATACACTAGCTGTAAACAGTACACTGCTCCATTACTGCAAAATCACGGGTGTAATTGAAGGTAGCAGCAACCTGTCAAATGAGGAATTACTGAATGTTCCTGTCACTGCTGTGCCTCAAACTCTGGGTTGTTGTCTCTCCAGTTAGCGTTGTGTAATTTCTATGAAGAGAAAGGCCCTCTTCATGAAAAGGAGCTATAGTTGCAGCTTGTTTTTGACTAAAGATGCTTCATACAGTTGGGTAGATTATTCATATGCACACACACGCACGCACACACACACACCTGCTAATGCCTCCCATTTTATTTCAGTTGTTTTTCTTAAACAGCTAAATGACTGCTTCGGTTTGTTTAACTGACTAGATTTTTTTTTTGCAGCCTGACATCCATCCATCCATCCATCCATCCATCCTTCCTTCCTTCCTTCCTTCCTTCCTTCCTTCCTTCCTTCCTCCCTCCCTCCCTCCCTCCCTTCCTTCCTTCCTCCCTCCCTCCCTCCCTTCCTTCCTTCCTTCCTTCCTCTCTTTTTATCCTTTCTTTCGTCCTTTCTTTCCTTCTTTTTCTGTCTTTTCTTTCATCCTTTCTTTCCTTCTTCTTTCGTTCGTTCTTTCTTTCTTTCTTTCTTTCTTTCTTTCTTTCTTTCTTTCTTTCTTTCTTTTTTAGTCTTTCACCTTTTTTCATTCATTCTTACTTTCTTTTGTCCATTGTTACTTTCTTTTTTTCTTGTCATCCTTTCATTCTTTCTTTCTTTCGTCCTTTGTTTTTCTTCTGTGTTTCTTTACTTCTTTATTTCTTCCTTTTTTTCCTTCCTTCCTTCCTTTCTTTCTATCTTTTTTTCATTATATCTATGATGAATTCGTTTATTCATTTATTCTTTCTTTTCTTCCTTAATTTCTTTTTCTCTTTTTTGATTCTTTCATCCTTTCTTTCATTCGTTCTTACTTTTTGTCATTGGTTTCTTTCTTTTTTCTGTCTTTCATCCTTTCATTCATTTTTTCCTTTTCTTCCTTTTATTATATCTATCATCAATTCATTCATTCATTCTTTCTTTTTTCTTTTCTTCCTTCTTTAATTTCTTTTTCATTCTTTCATCCTTTCTTTCACTCTTACTTTTTGTCGTTTGTTTCTTTCTTTTTTCTTTCTTTCAACCTTTCATTCCTTCTTTCTTCCTTCTTTTCTTTCGTCCTTTTTTCATTCTTTCTTTTCTTTCTTCCTTGTTCCATTTTATCTATCATGAATTCATTCTTTCTTTTCTTTTCCTTAATTTCGTTTTCTTTTTTCATTCTTTCATTAATTTTTACTTTTTTGTCCTTTCATTCATTATTTCTTCCTTTGTTTCTTTCTTTCTTTTTCCTCTTTCATTTTCATTCATTCTTTCTTTCTTTCTTGTCATTTTTCATCCTTTTTTGTCCTTTCTTTTTCATCCTTTTTTATTTTTATTTTTATTCCTTATTTTCTTTCTTTTTTCTTCCTTTTCTTTCTTTCTTCCTTCCTTGATTTATTACATTCTTACTTTTTTCTATCATCAATTAAATAATTCATTCTTTCTTTCCTTCCTTCCTTCCTTCCTTCCTTCCTTCCTTCCTTCCTTCCTTCCTTCCTTCCTTCCTTCCTTCCTTCCTTCCTTCCTTATTTCTTTCTTTCCATTCTTCTTCCTTTCTTCCTTCAATTTCTACCTTCATTTCTTCCTCTCTTTCATCACTTTTCTTTTCTACTTGAGTAACTGGCCATCATTGTCTTCCAAATGTCTAATTCCAGTTGCTCACTGAGCACAAATGTAGCACCACGTCTTCTGCATGGAAAGCTAGTATGATAGCAGCAATTCATTTTCTTTTTGATTGCATAAATACGCCACTGCTGTTGTTTTAGCCAAAACCCTTTAAATGTAATTTGTGTGATTATGAAGTGAAAAGGGCTGAGGGACTGCTGCAAGAGAGACCCTTTCCCAGAACACATTTATTCCCCTAATTAATAGCCAGCCTTCTCTGCCAGTTCTCTGAAGCCTGTGCGGGGTTTTGCTGGATTTTAAACGGAACAATTCTGTGTATTTTCTCGAATGTTTATGCTATTTACCATTAAAATTTTTATATCTAATTATTAGTTTGTTCGTATGCTTATTTGTTTTATTCTTTAAATTTTATCCTTTAAATTATTATTATTTTATTTATTTTATTCTTTTTTTCTGTATTTTTTTCTTATTTTAATCTTTAATAGTTTTTTTATTTTATTTGTTTGTTTGTTTTATTTAATTTTAATTTAATTTTATTTTATTTTATTTATGTTATTTATGTTTTTTTATTAAAGTTTATTTTATTTATTTATTTATTTGTTTATTTTATTCTTTTAATTTTATTTTTCATCTATTTATTTATTTGTTTGTTTGTTTTTGTTTGTTTATATGTTTTATTCTTTAAATTTTAATCTTTAATTTTTTTAAGTTTTAATTTATTTTTTATTTCATTTATTTATTTTATTCTTCTAAATTTATTCTTTACATTGTATTTATTTATTTGTTTTATCATTTTAATTTAATTTTAATTAATTTATTAATTTATTTGTTTTATTCTTTAAATTTTTTTTTATTTTTTTTATTGATTTATTTATTTATTTGTTTGTTTATTCTTTCAATTTTATTTTTTTAATTTATTTTTTTAATTGATTTATTTATTTATTTGTTTGTTTTATTCTTTCAATTTTATTTTAAAAAATAATTTTTAATAACATTTTATTTTATTTATCTATTTTTATTTATTTATTTATTTGTTAATGTATTTTATTCTATTCTTTACATTTCAAAGGTTCAATGATGAAAATTATTATCAGCAGATACAAGCTTCCTGTCCCAACTTTTATAAAGATTTTAGTTTGGATTCATCTAAAAATGTGCTTCGATAATAGCAGACTTAACTAGTTCTTATTCAGAAGTCATAATATTATTAAATATGACTGGTTCACCTTGATCACATTATGTTGAACCTGCTTCATATTTTAGCTCAGACCAGACAGAAATAAGTCTGTAAGTTAATAATGGCACATTTTCATTTTAAACAGTCAAGGCCAGTCTAAAATGTGCTTTATTAACATCTATAATGCATTCATGACAGCATGTCAATAGGGAATAGTTTGCAGTGATAGTTAAGAGAGTGACAGATGATATCCAGGTAATCTTCTTTGCAGAAATGTCTTATAATGGAATTACATCCATTATATCAGCTGAGAGCTTTACCGAGAAGGCAGATCTGATATAATAGTCTGAGCATGTGGGCCACTACAAATCAAATGTTTGCCAAAAGCCTGTTCAGATCCATGAGCGAGACCTACAAATTAATTTGCAGTGCTCCCTGATTTTTTCTGTAATATCCTCTTTGTTCATATGCTGTAATAATGGGTTTTAAAGGTGCACATTCATCTTTTATATATTAATATTTATATGGAGGTCTTTGCCTCGTGGAGACAGAGGATATTATTATTCAAGTTCTTCTACTACTGCTAGTTCATAATAATCTTATTACTGTGGCATACAATAATATAGCATGATGTTTTATTGATACTTTTCTTATGAATATGATTTCTTATTATAATACATTTTGTTTGCTAGATGGCCAAGTTTAAGTACCATGTTTAATTTGTTTTACTTCATTTAGTTTTATATAAAATTGCAGTTGAGCTTAAAGTGCTTTATGTATATATGTTTGATGATATTTAAGATACATGCCAAGTGACAACAGTCCTGAAGTCAGATATTCTGGTTTGAATATGTGCGTTACGTGCCGGATTATTCTTTGAACCAGCCCAGTGCCAGTTTAGCCAATTATATTTCAGCACCCCAGGTTGCCTTGGTGGAAAATAGCATATTTCATTCATTCAGTCAGGAAGGCAAGTGTCAAGTGTGTATCCGCGACCGAAATGCGACCTCCGGTGAACAGTAGCACACTCCGAAATGAGATGCAGATTCAGAGTTCCACATGAGGTGGTTATTAATTAGCAAATAATATAAATATTATGAACATAAACATTAGGTGAGCAGGTTACATTGTAACTCCGTGTCCTAACAAAAGGCTAGGTGATGAGATTTGTAGTGATAAGCAATTTGGCAGCCATTAAATACAGCCATTCAGGAGCACAGAATAGTGCACTCACTGCACTCCAACGAAATGGTAAGTTTTACAATCTATTTAATACACATTAAACCTCTTTAACATTATTAAATGTACACGCTGAATCGCTGATATGTGTTGGCTTGCAGTGAGTCACAGTTCTGAAGTTCCATTTCAAAGGGTTTATTTTATTTTCTTCTTTTAGTTTATGGAAATAAATATCATGTAAAACAGCATTCAAACATATATTATTAGCATTTTACACTGAATAAAGTACATAAGGTGTACCTGAGGTGATCACTGTCAGTTTATCCTGTTGTTCAGCTGCAAGAAATAGAAGCCATTTTTAAAATATAAATATGTTTGTTAGAACAAAAACTCATTTTAATATAGAGAGTATTCCTTCTATCGGGTGCTGTTGCTTTTATTTAAAATATGACTTAAATCAGGCTTAAATCAGCCTTTAGACTCAATTGGCTCGCTCCTGTTGATGTCGTCAATCTGGCAACCTGCTCTTGCGTGTGTTTTGAACCAGGAGTGCAATACCTAGTTCAACCACTGGGTGTGAAATTTACGTACTGTACCTTTAGGTTACAATTTAAAGTAATTCAGTGAAACGACTCTGTAACCCATTAAAATCAGATACTGATAACCTCGTGGGCAATACACCGACATATAGCACCATTTTGCTTTCGGCGTCCTGAGTTCCAGTCCCGGCTCGAACCGTTCCTGATCCCATTCCCAGTCTTTCTCTCCAACTTCGCTTCCTACCTAAGCCTATGTATACATGACACAAATGAAGACATAAATGTTTTCCTCCTGCATTAAAAAAAAGGTTCATTTAACACAACGTTTTTAAAATGATCTATGTTTACACATCTGCGCACACTATCTAAAATGCTGCATTATGTATCCCGAGCCAGAATTTGGTCCTGTCACCTTGTTAGTAAACAGCTTCTGTAAGGAAGTGACAATGTGTCGTCAGCAGGGCTGATGTGTATGTAGAATTTGCTTGAGTGTATGTTGTGTCTCCGCTGTTAGCTATTATGTGAAGTAAATCCACACTTTCCTGATGAAGCAAAAGGAAACACTCATTACCACGTCCATTTGTAGTGCATTTGTTCATTTGTTGCCTTTAATCTACTCTCCCCTAAACAAGTACCATGCAAGGTTATGGTAGTTTTCATTAGTTTTAGTTTTTATTTCGTTTTGACTTTTTGTCTACTAACAAATTCAGTTAGTTTTAATTAGATTTTAGAGGCAGATCCGGAAGGGAGGGGATGGTGGGGGTAAAAAATAGGTGGAAGAAAAAAGAACTGGGTGGAAGAAAAAAAAACTGAGTGAGAGAAAAAAAACTGAGTGGTAGGAAAACTTACTTTTTTAAGTTTCTGCGTTCCCTCGCAAAACTTGTAAAGATGTTTTGCATTCCCTTTACCGTTTTTGCCGGGATTCTCCCGTATTTTACCATTCTATCCCATTCTTCCTATTATTAATTATCCTATTTTCCTATATTTCTCCCATATTTTTAATCTTGAAAGCACTCTGAAATGAATATAAAAATGTTTGCATTAACTTTCTTTCCAATAAAGCTGTGCTTCGGTCATCGCCCTTCATATGCTACCTCTTAATCAGTAAATGCATGTATAAGCGCTGTCTGACGGACGCACTTCATATAATAAACTGATCCCAGATCAGCTTCTGTACACGCCATGTTATTAAGACGTTCAGAAAAAGGAAAAAAATTGTGTGAGACTGATGACGGCAGCCGGAGGGGAGAATAACATCAAATATACTGCCCTGTCCTATAGACGCTGCATTAGAAGCACCTCGCACAAGCGGTAATTTGTTTTTTGTAATTTAAAGCAAAGATGATATAATACACACATACCTGTAAATACATAGAAATGTTAATACGTTTTTTTTAATCAGAATATTAAAAACGTTCAAGGATTTAAGATTATTATGATCGTTAAACGCATTAAACAAGTTTGTGAAAAGTGACTCTGAGGTGCCGTCAAACACCTGGCAGCGTGAAGTAAATAGATTTACTTCTGAAAGGCTTACAGTCTGTATTAAATACATTTACAAAGATGAAAACAAAGGATGTTTTTGCTATCATTTTAGTTGGTTTTAGTTAGTTTTGTATGTACACACTACAGTTTCAGTTGGTTTTAGTTTTTTTTGATTATTATTCATTTTTATTTTATTTCAGTTAACAAAAATGGTTTTCGTTTTTCGTTTGTTTTCATTAACTATAATGATCTTGATACCATGAAAAAAAAATTCATCATTTTTAAACTTCAGATTTCAATAAACAAAATTCAGCTGTCTAAACTGAAGGCTGTTTAATCCAAGCTAAAAAATAAATAAATAAATAAAATCTCCGACACTAAACTGATGCTTTGTTTTGTTTCTTAATCCTCATAAGGCATTTTCACCATTTTCACTGGGTAGTTGGTAATTTTATAGCTATGTGAGTCCAGAATTTTGTATTTTTTTTTTATTGACCCTTGTGAAAATCCCCTTCAGAATTACCTATAATTTTTAACAAATAATGGGATTGTGTGGTAATTAAATTGCCGTTTGAATCCACTTCTTTGGATTTCTAATAGAGATACAAAAATAATTTAATAAATGTAAATTATTACCTCATTTTTGTCAGGTAAAATTTTGATTATTAAATACAACTGCCATGTTTGTAGTTTTTATTTCGGATCTGAACCAAATCCTTCAATAGTAGGCCGTATTTGCCATTAAAGCCTGTTCACACCGGGACGCTTTTTGCTCACGTTTTCATTCAACATTTAACGCCTTAAGACTAAATAAAAGGCGCCAATGTGATTGTGCACACCATCGCGCAAAACGCCAGCCGTAAAAGCGTCATTTTTAAAGAAACGCTTCATGTAAATTTTTTTTGTTTTACTCGCCGCGTCAATACCAACGCTATCTCACGGCAATTCGTAACTTTTGATTTAGTGGCTAATTCGTATGAATTCGTACGATCTAATTCGTACAATTTAGTACGATTTGCTCATCACTCAATGACGGTTGGGTTTAGGGGTGGGGTTGGATGCCATGTCTCCTTTTTAAAATTTGTACGAATTAGCCACTAAACTGGCAAAACGTAAAATGCTTACGTTTTCTCGTGAGATCAGGCTGTCAAGGCACCTCCACCAATCAGATTGACACTTTTGTTCACGTTCACGGAGATGCTGAAGTTACATTAAACAGCACTTGGAGGCGCTCAAGCGCAAAAACTGTCAATGTGAGCACATATTGAAGAAGATGCCCAGAGGCGATATGAACGTGTAGCTGCTTATTGCACTAGAGAACAATAATCATTTCTTCATCGCTAGAGCTGCTACTTGAACCATCCATGCTTTGCCGATCGCCAACAACAAGCGTGTGACCTTCTCTCATCTTCTTCTGTGTTACAAGCTGGTGTCAGAAGCTTACCGCCACCCTGTGCACCATCTAACGTCAAAGAGTGATTTTGCATACTCTTCTGCTCGACGCCAGACAAAATCGCTTTGGCTTGAATGCGGAAAAACGTCTAGAAAAATGCAGACAATAAACGCAAACAAAAAGCGTCCCGGTGTGTACGAGCCTTTAATGTGTTCATATATCTATGCTTTGAAAATCTACTGACTATTTGTATACCCTTTTCCACATACTACACTTTGGATCACACACTGATATTGCTTAATATTAAGCGTGTTGAATATACACATTGGTTCACAGCAGAACATCGTTCATCATCCCATATTACACTTAAAAGCCCATTTCCTTTTGCCATTCCTATTTAACAGCCACTAAATAGTGTAATGTTTCACCCTCTGATGGTTTGTGCTGGAGCAGTCGCTCTGGTCTTCTGCCAGTCACTCTCTCTGTGACTGAAGCACTGCGCTTCCCTCCAGCTTAATTTAATTTGTTCAAGACAAGCACTGCTGCCATGGCCCCATGTCTTTCCCTGGCCCCATCACAAGCCCTGAGCAACAGGACAGTCACTGACCCAGCCAGGGCTTCCTTCAAGGTCACATGATGGGGTTTTCAGACAGAAATAACAGAGAGAGAGCTTCATGGTTTGCGCTTGTTGCAAAAATTAGTGGTTCACTCCTAAGTTCCATTTATTATACTAGGTAATTGGATGAAATACATTCCTTATGGTAATTATATAGGAAATAAAAAGCATAGTTTCCACTCTAAAATCTATTTGGATAAAATTTATTGTAAATACACCTCCAATTGTACACCTCCAAGTGTTTCCAATGCCATCTTACAGCAATTCTCAACTTTTTTTTTTTGATTTCGTGGCTAATTCGTATGAATTTGTACATTCCCTTCGTCTCATTCCAACTGTAACACATTATACTGGCAATAGAGTTGAGGATCCAAATGCAGCATCTTTATTTGAGTAGTCGAGTCGGCACGGAAAAAACAAGGCAAGAGAAACACTTCGTAATGTTACAGGTAAACAGGACTAATCAATGTGAATGTGAGGTGTACATACAGTATAGTCCATGTAATAGGTGAAAATGAGCTACAGCTGTGTCTGTGTGCGAGTGTCCAGATTATTGTCAGCTGTTGCAGGGGTTGATGAGTGCAAAGAGTTCTGGGAGTTGTGGTTCTGCAGGAATACCGGAATATATCTCCAGCGTTGATAACAACGCTGGCGATTGTGACACATTTTAGTAAGATTTTCTCATCACCCGATGATGGTTGGGTTCAGGGGTGGGGTTTGGTACCATTCCTCCTTTTAAAATTCATACATTTTTGTACGACTGAAATCGTATGTTTAAAAGAATTAGCCATAAAATTGATAAAGCATAAAATAGATTCCTTGTGAGATCTTTCTTGTGCTTCTTCGATTACTACATTAATAATAATAATAATAATAACAATTCCTTAAATTTATATAGCCTTTTTTTGACACTCGAAAAACTTTAGACATTTTTGGAGGAAATCTCCTCATCCACCACCAGTGTGCAGCATCCACTTGGATGGCGCAACAGCAGCCATATTGCGCCAAACCACACACCATCTGAATGGTGGAGAGGAGACAGAGTGATGAAGCCAATTATGATATGGGAATGGTTAGGAGGCCATGATGGACAGAGGCCATTGGGCAAGTTTGTCCAGGATGCTGGGGTTAAACCCCTACTCTTTTTCAAGGACATCCTGGGATTTTTAAAGACCACAGAGAGTCAGGACCTCGGTTTAACTTCTTTTCCGAAAGACGGCGCTCACTAAGCAGTATAGAGTCCCTGCCAATATACTGGGGCATTAGGACCCACACAGACCGCAGGTTGAACGTCCCCTGCTGGTCTTACTAACATCACTTCCAGCAGCAACCTAGCTTTCGATGTGGTCTCCCATCAGGTACTGACCCTGCTATAGCTTCAGTGGGCAACCATGTGAGAGCTAGCTGCCCGCACGTTTTGGTTAAGGTTGCACTAAAATAAAAATGTTGGATGCACTTGTCCAAAAATCAATACTGAGGCCAACAATTGTTTGTAATAATTATTATCTTACCAAACAATATTAGGTAGTTTTGTAAGACTTTAAAAATGTACCTCAGTAGCTTAAATTATAATGTCTAAATCCAACACAATCCAATTAAATAACCACATTTTATTGACAGTCAATTTTTATTTATAAGGAATGAGTCCAGAGTGTGTCAGTTTAACATCCTTGTCATGACAACATAGTACTACTGCAAGCAGCAGAAGCAAGTTCGGGAAACAGAATTGTCCTGTCGCCACATTATTTGATTTGAAGTTTATTTATAAACTAATTTCGAGAGGATCACGTGCTTATGATTGCTTGCGGCTGGTCCCGCGTTATCCAATTCATGATTCACCAATCAGACGATTCCTAAGCCACTATAAATACCCTAAAATAAATATAATTAATAAGCTCTCTCCCGGGATAGCATGCCAAACAAGCTGTATAACCAATCGTCAGCTACGTGTGAACTCTTGAATGGACTTTTCTGTTGAGCATGTGTGGTACATGAACAGTGTTGGGTAAGTTACTTTAAAAAAGTAATTAATTAATTACTAATTACTTAATCAATATTGTATTTAAAATACTTTTCTAATTACTGTGTCTGAAAAGTAACTTAATTACTCAATAAGTAACTTAACTAAATACTTCTTGAAATCCCTATAAACCTTGAGTGGACAAATAATAAAAATTTAACAAAACATATGAGTCAAACATGAAATAGTTTAGCCTTTTAGTTTTCTGAATCATCTTTATTATATTCTATTTTTAAAAAAAATCCATAATAATTACATGTATAATAATTTTTTGTGTGCAATGTAACCTTCTTAAATATTATTCTGCATATCTCAAGATCAGGCAGGATCATGCAATCTTTACAAAAAAAGCATTATTTTTCGCAGTATTAGAATGAAAGCCCGTGCAGTATGATCTGAAGTGGACAAAAGGCTTAAGATTTCTACGGCATGTTTTTGAACTGGATTGTGTCTCTCGTTTACCTGTGATCCGATCGAGCAAAAGGTGTCTTATTACTCTGTAAACAGAGCAGCATCAGTCATGTTAAATTCGCCGACTCCCTCTGTCACATCTGCGTAGTCATCCTAGCCTTTCTCATAGTAATCTTCATGAACCAGCCCGTGTAAGGTGCGCGATAGCCTTGAAAAAGCCGCGCGCTACAGCACGCAGGCGCGCAATGAGGAAAAATAAATTGATTAATACTGTAATGTTCTTGTCTGGGAATATTTTCATTTCGTAAAACAGCCACTCGCTTCAGCTGAGTCCGACATCTTCCGCTTTATGACTAGCAGCAAACTGGCGCGACGCTATCACATGCATCTGCACTACGATGATTTTAAAGCGCCAGAGTTTACTTTTACCTTTAGAACATAAATTAATAAAATTGTGTAAGATTATTCAGCGAGTTTAATTATTTTACAATGTAACGCAGGTACATTATAAGTAACTGTAATTAAAATACCTAAAAATGAACAGTAATTAGTTAGTTTACTTTTTCAGTGGAAAAGTAATTTAATTACAGTAACGCGTTACTTAGTAACACGTTACACCCAACACTGTACATGAATAGATATGTATACATGTACATGAATATCGCAATTATTCCGGCTCATGTTTTTGGCCATATATCAGTAATGCTATTTTTGGCTACCGATTTGTCATCAGTATAATTATAACTTCAATATTGGTGTTTTGGTGTATATAATACTGCTTAAGGGAGCTAATAATATTGACCTTAAAATCATTTCAAATAAAAATTAAACTGCTTTTATTCTAGCCAAAATAAAACAAGTGAGACTTTCTTCAGAAGAAAAAATCTTATAGGAACTACTGTAAAAATTCTTTGCTCTGTCAAACATCATTTGGGAAATATTTGATAAAAGAAACACAAATTCACAGGAAGGCTAAACATTTCTTGCAGCACTCTTTAGCAAAGTGGTTTCAATGAGCATCATGCTACTACAACATTAGTGCAGCAATTAATTAGTTCCCCTTTAAACTGAGTGACCTCAATAGGGCAAACGTTTCTGATTCTCAACATCAGCAAGCCTGCGAAGTTGACCGTATCCGTCATGCTTATATAACATTTGTGTGCATATGCATTCCATATATGCGATCCTCATTTGTGCACATGCCCTCATCAGCCGGGCTGCTTCAGTTGTCACCGCACAGTTTGTTCCCTAAGGTTGGCCGCCATCTGCCACTGCTGCGCATGACTAGCTGGTGACCTATAGCCAATGATAAGAATAGCATTGGTGTAGTGTGCAGCTGCATGATGAAGCCTAACGTCAACTGACATCCGGCTCTCTCGCAGTATTGTTATTTGTCTGTGATGAAGCTGCGGTCCCACTGCAAGCATCTTATGTCTCATTTTAGAGCTCCAGGAAATTTTAGACAACTGGCGAATGTGCTCATGACCTTAGATGGGGCTTGGGTTCTACGAATTGATTTTTTTATAAAGAGGAATGCAAACCTACACCACCTACTCCATTTTTCACGTCACAAATCAAAGCTTATTTATGTTTGGTTTCTTTCAGCTTAATCGTGAGGTCATTTTGTGTCATTTAACCTTTCTATTGGCCATGTTCTTGTCACATGAAATCACCAACTGCAAAGTTCTTCACCTACATTTGAGTTTGCAAGTTTATCAATGAAAGTCTGATTTAAAAAAAAATGTCTGGAGCAGAGTAATCTCTTTTTTTCATTTTTTTATAGCCTGATCTCACGAGGAAACGTAAAGATTTTGCATTTTGTCAGTTTAGTGGCTAATTCAGTTTAATTGTATGAAAATGTATGATTTTAAAGGGGTGGTTCAGAGCATATTTTTAAGGCTTGGTTGTGTTTATAAGATGCAAAGCAGTGTGTGCTCATGCTTCATTTGTAAAAAAAAAATCAGTAAATGACCTATATCTTTTTTTATAATTCTCCGGAACATAATTAAATTTAAACTGTAAGCACTTCTCTCTTTGTGTCGTATCCTTTTGAAGCCCAAATACAGAAACAGAAGGAGCTCTGGAAAAAGCAGCATTTGGACGACATTTTAGCTTTCTCTGTTGTAACATTACAGCGCCTCTGGGCATGCCCTTTCGCTGCGCAGGGTGTATGCGCGTAACCTGAAGGGTTTATGACATCATTAACCAGGAAGAATTTTTTTTTGTAGTCCCCAAACATGTTCCAAGCAAAGTCTGTAAAAGCCAATGTCTTACTTTGCGTTGAACTTTGAGCGTCTTACATTCAGAGATGTTGTTTATGTTCACACAGCTACACTACACGTCAACTAAAGTTTCAAATATGATATCACAGTGGACCACCCGTTTAAAAAGGAGGTGTGGCACCCAACTCCACCCCTAAACCCAACCGTCATTGGGGATAAGCATATAATAGTAAATTGTACATAATAGATCGTACGAATTCATACAAATTAGCCATTAAATCAAAAGGTTCAAATATCAAGCTTAATATTAAGCTTGTCTTGTTTACTGTTGGTTACTAGGTTACCAATACTATAGCCAGATACTCGAACAACTTTAAAACACATCAAATTTGCATTTGCAACTTTGTGAATCCTAAAAAGATTCGCTTCGCGTTATGACGGTAACCAGGCTTGTAAATATTAAGCTAGGTTCAGACTTTCACTCTCTCTCTATCTCGCAAAA
>CAIGQQ010006936.1:1988726-2018204 GCA_903798035.1 Danio albolineatus
ATATATATATATATATATATATATATATATACAGTGAGGGAAAAAATTATTTAAACCCCAGCTGATTTTGTAAGTTTGCCCACTAACGAAGAAATTATCAGTCTATAATTTCAATGGTAGGTTTATTTGTACAGTGATCTCTGGCTCCCAGGTGGATCTTATACAGTTAACGAGCGGACATTAGCAGCCTTCTCAGCTCGTTACCTGTATAAAAGAGACCTGTCCACAGAAGCAGTCAATCAATCCAGATTCCAAACGCTTCACCATGGTCAAACCAAAGAGCTTTCCAAGGATATCAGGGACAAGATTGTGGACCTACACAAGGCTGGAATGGGCTACAAGACCATCGCCAAGCAGCTGGGTGAGAATGTGACAACAGTTGGTGCAATTATTCGCAAATGGATGAAACATAAATTAACTACCAATCTCCCTCGGTCTGGAGCTCCATGAAAGATCTCACCTGGTGGAGTTTCAATAATAATGAGAACGGTGAGGAATCAGCCCAGAACTACTCGGGAGGAACTTGTCAATGATCTCAAGACAGCTGAGACCAAAGTCACCAAAAATACTGAAATTCTGCTGTGTCTGCAAGGTCCCCCTGCTCAAGAAAGCCCGTCTAAAAGCCTGTTTGAAGTTTGCCACTGAACATCTGAATGATTCAGAGGAGGACTGGGTGAAAATGTTGTGGTCAGATGAGACCAAAATCGAGCTTTTTGGCATCAACTCAACTCGCCGTGTTTGGAGGAGGAGGAACGCTGCCTATGACTCCGAAAACACCTATATATATATACAGAAAATACATACAGTATTTTTTCCCAGTTTGAAACAAAGAAAGCGATGTTACTAAATATTCGATATAGGAAAGAAATGAAGCTTAGTTTGTCTGTTTGTAGATAAGCAGGTAGGGACACTGCAGTCTGCTCTGATGTTGAAGCTCTGGAGAGCCCCAGAGCTCGATGAAGCAGAGCGGCTGTGCCTCAGGCTGAGGTGAGTGAGTAGGCTTGGATGTTTGCTGTCATATTTTACTTCCAGGTCACCTGGCTCCATGCAGTCATTGTAATAATTTTCCGTTGTCCCCTATATCTCTGCTACTCTGGTTATTGATATTCAGAGGAACGTCAGGCTCCTGCCTTTTATTTCCCTGGAATCAACTGAATATTTTATGTCTAGTAAGAAACAAGCTCTTTATAGCAACACTGCTGTGCAGATGGGCTAGAATCATGAGATGTGTTGAAAATACTAACGTGTTCAAACAGAGCCCAGGCTAATATAGCTTATATAAACTGCAAAGATCAAATAGAAAGGTTACATCACACTATATAATAGGCTGAATATGCAAACATGTTAAATATGAAGCCAGTGCTCTAAGGGCAAATGTCCTTTATTATAGCCTCTGTTTTCTGCCATAAGCTATTGATTCTCTGTTCTGTTTTAAACTGGGTGTCTTCGTTCATTAATGCAATATACTCCATACACAGAAGTGTTCTACAATCAGCCCAAGTAAACAGCTAAGATGTGTCCTTATAAATATACCCTGAAGTGTTTAACGGTGACTTCATTCTATTTTACACAATGTAATATCTATGGAAATGTGGATCGCAATAACCTGACCCGGAAAAACATGGGTGTTTATGGAAAATGTGTGAACTATATTTCATAAAAGTAATTTCCTCCATGCGATTCCTTGGGGAGAACATTATTATGTAATGTATGTGCAGTCAGCCTTCAAAAGATGTTGAAATCCCTTGTATAGAATCACATTCCTACACACGATATAGCCTCGCTCAACATTCAGATGACGATTCTCACATCGATATACTGAATAATCACATAACAGTGTCATTTTTCATTAATCTGATCGGATTAAAGCACAGTATGTATTTGTAACACACTGAAAATACTCAAATCTGAAATCTTTTCCATTACAGCACCACCTTTCCAAGGTTTTAAATTGGATTTATTATCATTTATTTATTTCCTGCCTATGGCCAGAGAAGCTGGGATAGGCTCCAGCACCCTCCCTCCAACTCTACGTATAGGACACGCAGTTTGGCAAATGGACGGAAGATCTTTCTGTTGACTTTGAAATGGTTTGGATTTATTTTCATAATGACTGGGTGTAATTAGATACAGGGGATGTTTGTCCCGTGTTGGTCCATTGAGCTGGAGCTTGTATTTTTATCACTGGGCACTATAGTAGCCTCAAGGGAAGGTCTATTCATACATTAAGCGAGCTCATGAAGAAGGAAATCTTCCCCATGAGTGTTATGTAACTGTGATAATGTCAATGGAATAAGAAAGACTGCACGATGGCCACTGTTCATAAAACACAAATTAGTCCAGTTAGCATTAAGCGAAATTATTTTAGGCCATTTTCAAGTAGCATAAATGGAATGTATAACCAATATGGTGCAGGTCTTTTATATATCTGTGACCCTGGACCACAAAACTAAATATTGCAATAGTTGCAATACTTAATAATAATGCAATGTGATGGACAATAATGCATCTGTTTTTGGTTGAGACCAAAAACCTTAAACAGATTAATGATTTATAGCTTAAACCGTTTTATCTCATACTGTAGTTGATTATAATAACACATGGTTGCTTATATGATATCCGATTCAAATTACACGGTAATTGAACTGAACTGAATAAATAGAACCAACTAAATAATGACACTGTTGTCTTTTTTGTTTGATGCTGTTATCCTCAAGTACAATTTTTCGGAATGAGGTGCTAAATAAAGTTTATAACTCTTGTCAAATTATTGATTAATCATGAAATTTCAACATTATTGGCAATAGGAATCGGAATTATTGATTTTTTTTGTAACACTTTACAATTGTTATGAAGCGGACAGGAGACAGAGGTAAGTGCACGTTAAGTGGGTTTATTGATAACACAGAGGAGCACACTAGGGATTGCCAGGAGGATCGGTAATCAGGATACTTGTATTCCTCCGTGGCAGGGGCGATGGAGCACACGAGGATCACAGCACACACCAGATACACAGAAGACAGCTTGACAGGACACTCGGGAACAGGAGGACTCGGGATACACAGGACGACTAGGAGGAAGAGAATACAGACAGGGTAAGTTCAAATGATAAATATACTGAGTATGCTTTCGCCAGGGAATCGCTCAGTGTCCACTTTCGCCGAAACGAGCCTGGACACTAAGCGACCGGAGGGTGGTGACTATATAGTGCATGTGGAATGGGAAACAGCTGGGTGCTCATTAAAAGGCAGGTGATGGTGATCGCTGTGATTGTGGGACGTGAGAGCCTGACCAATCCGTGACAACAATAAGGTTGTATTAGATCATTTTAATGCATTCACTAACATGAACACACAGTGAACAATACATTTATTACAGTATTTATTCATGTTAACATTAGTTAATAAAAATACAGGCGTTCATTGTTAGTTCATGTTAACTCATTGTGCATTAACTTATGTTAATAAGCTTGAATTTAGATGTTAATAATGCATTATTGTTGAACTATGTTTAATAAATAATGTTCAAGTATTGTTCATACTTAGTTCATGTTAGTAAATACATTACTAAAGAAACCTTATTGTAAAGTGTGACCGATGTTTATTTTATGCCAAAAGCATTCCAATATTAAGGATCATGTTCTATGAATTTACTTTCATAGATAAATTTAAATTTATCCTACTAAATTTCCTACTGTGAATATGTCAACTCAATTTTTGATTCGTAATGGGGGCATTGGCACTTCAGTTGGACAACTATACACTGTTACACTTTCCTGTAGAATCTACAGTAACTTACTGTCAATTAATTACAGCAAAAATACTGTATTCACATTTACAGCACTATTTATGTCGCTGTATATGTATTTACAGTACTGTATGTATACATTTATTGTAAAATATACAGTAATTTTCACAATGCAGCTTTAAAATACAGTAACATACTGCATGCTGTCCTACAGTAAAATACAATTCACATTACAGTTTAATACTGTGTCATTAACAAAAACAGTAACAACAGTTAACAGTGTAGCCCATAAAATTCCACATTTTAAGATAGTTGTATCCAATGTGCGAATTACAAGATGGTTTGGGGGAATTGTTGTAAGTGTTCAAAAGACACTTTCTAGTAAAATATCTGTTTGTGTCTAGATATAGCTAAAAGTAAAGTCAAATTAAACGAATATAGTTTTTATAGTTTGACCCACAGTAACCTCTGAAATAGCTAATCGGAGGTTCTGTAGGTTAGAATACACGAATGATCCCTCAAAAGATTGTAAACTTAAATATGCTCTATTAATAAATTCGATTTAATGGGCTATATGCACAGCTAGTGTTTTTTTTTTAGCCAATGATAAACTACCGGTGAGAGCTTCATGTAACTATTTTCAATTTCATAAGGTTCCTCTTACAGCTTCAATGTTTGAATATAATTAAAATATAATCACTTAAATAGACTTAAGCTCCCATTTGGTAAAGCGTAAAAAAGAGATGAAAGATGTTTAAATGCAGGCGCCATCATTAGCAGCAGGCTTGCACAGAAATTCCATTGAAAATACTGATGTACAATTCATTTGAAATTTTTAAGACATCATTTTAAAGACATGGCACGGAAAAATATAATTTAATGCAGTGCTTCTAGATGTGAAGAGTGAAGATCGCTTTTTTTTTCAAAATAAATCTAATCTTAAAAGCAGTGATTTTGTATGGGATGACAATTAACTGGAAGCTCAGGGGCTTGCTGATTGATATTAAAAGTCTGTGTGCATATAGCCTATCTAAATAAATACATAAACGTGATTCACTGATGCCACCAGCCCCCAATCATCAATAATTCGCACCCTGGTTGTATCTCTGTCCCATTCTAACACACTACACATTAATGAAAGGCTCATATAATTCAACGTTCATGTGATGCATACATCTTAACATCCAATGCAAATTTAGTTTTGTTGGCTATGGTTACATTAAAAAAAATTATGATAGCCTATATTACATACACATTTTTTACTAATCTAATTAATAAAAAAGTTGATTTATAGACCTTTCGGGAACCCGTTGAAAATCTAGACATTCCAACCTCATCTAGTATACTCAGAAGAGAAAGGGAGAGGGAGATCTGATCCCAACCTCTCATCATCTGATGCTCATTCATCCTCCTCCACCAGCGAGCCCTCAATGAGAATGCCGCGATAACGGACAACCATTGTTGTTTCACCGCTCTCCTCCATGAGTACATCATCTGTTCACCTCTGGATGTGTAAATGGTGCTCTTTCTTCAGCGGTTACCGCCACGTTTAGCAATAATGTTTCCGTTTCTGAAGAGCCGTTCGTGATGTTCCCGCGTTTGGAATAAAATAGCGCGCAAACCGAAACTGAGGGAATTAAGCATGACGATGAAGAGACAATACATTTAAATCAAGACATATCCACGGGTATCTGCAAAAGGTAGGTTACCAGGGTCACTGTCCCTTTCGCAAAACATATACAGTCAATGTAGTCACGTAAAATAATGTAACTGTGATTATTGTGATGCATATTTGAGGGGAACATGTTTGCACAACCGCTCTGAAACGCATAACCCCTTATTAACTGTTTCAGTGGATGGGGTTTAATGTGATATAACATTTCAGTTCTTTCAGTAGGCAGTAGGAAGTGAATATCCCGACGTGAAGATATCAATGGCTTTAGTTAACACAATTCAGCATTATCAGATGTGACATATCGCCCACAGAGCTCACATCACAGACATCATAGGCTATTTTGAACACCTACACGACTGCAGTCAACTATTCATTACTGCAAATGTCCTTTATTAAACTGCTTCGTTTTCATCTTTAGCGATTCAGTGGCAGTACAGTGCAGAGAAACGCTAACACGTTATGTCACTTTATCGGTTTACTATTGAGGCGTCTCGCATTAAGATTATAAACAATATGAGCATATTTTCATCAGCTTCCTCCTTCAGCCTCCTCTTGTAAACGGATGCGTTTTGCCATCATCTGCCTGACAGTCAGTATTAATAGACCAGGGGAGTAAAAGTGGTTTACATGGACACAGTACTAAGAGATAATAGATATACATGCATAATTAATCGAGAGCTTCACGCAAATGAGCCTGTTCAGTTTGTCTCCCGTCGTTTTCTTATTATCAACATTTCATGTAATCCTACTGGGGTAGTTACATCACCAAAGTGATGTTACTTTCACTTAATTTAGTTTAATATAGCCTAACACTTCACATTGGTTTGTTTTATGCCTGTTTTTTTATTATTATTATTCAAAGTGCAATCTCAACATTACATTCACTCAACTGTAAATTTCCCTTTTTTAGAGGAAATATTTGTTTCATACTTGAAAGTCCCGATTCTCAAACCAAAGAATTGTGTACACACTTTCCTCTTAAAAAGTTTGCAAACTTAACTGCATATCCATTCACATCTATTATTTCAAATAGTTTTTATTTTCGTCATGTCTGTCGTAGATTTCTGTTGTGAAGAGATTATTCAGTGTCTTAATTCAAGTTTTTGGAAATATTAAGGCGAGATACAATCACTTTATGAGGAGAACAGATTTAGGTATTTATTTTTCAAATGAAAACTGAGCTTCAAGCAATTTTTTTTAATTCAGCCACAGGAACTCAAGCATGTTTGCTTGACTTGACAACCAATGAGGTTCATTCTTGCATGTCACATCAGCACATTTGCACATTGTGCATCAAGGAGGTATGGCTGAAATCCAAAATTAAATCTATTCTACATATGAAGAGATTACAGTATGTCACTTCAGAAGACGTGGATTAAACCACTTGATACATATTGTTTTTATTCTTTGTTTAAATGGTTCAAACTTGGTTAAAACTGACCTTTTTTCCTTTAAAAAACTACAGAATGGAACATGATATTTTTATTTATAGTTTTCCCATGTGACAAGGGGGCACACATTTTCTAACAGTTAGTTCAATGATGTAATTTCAGTTTTAAAGTTGTAGCAGAATTAACCCTTATGTTGGGCATGTTTTCATCCACTCAGAGGGTGATTCTGAGTCTTAATTTGATAACTTTTTGTTTCAGCTAGCAGAATGATGTTTGGTGACAAATCTAATTTTGACACATATTTCGACAAAATGCTTTGAACTTAACAATACACTCAGGGCAAATTTACTACCCTTTTGTTATGTTCGGGATGAAAACCTCTACTTATTTAAACGGCTGGAAAAATGCATCAGATAAATATTTTTTTCACATTTTTTTGTGCATGAATCTCTTAATCAACCTCATTCTTGATCAAAACAACTAAATTGCTTTGAAAATTACACGATTTTAACTCTTTCATTGCCAAATTCATAAATGATGTCGCTGATTTGATGAAAAAAACACAAAATTAAATATTTTCAATAAAAAAGTAATTGTGGACTGGATTTTTTTCCTTTTATCAAAGTCTTGGACATGTGAAATGCCTTTGATGCATTGTTTTTAATTAATTAAAAGAAGTCTCCCTAATTTACTGTTGGTGACTCTTTTGCCCCATTGATTTCCATTATAACCACATTTCCTTGATTGCAAAACCATGACATCATATAATCATGCATTTTTGATTGTTGGTGGTAGGGAAGAGGTAAAATTAATAATTTTTACAGTCGATCATCAATTGGCTCCATTAACCTTATAGATAGGCCTGTGTAAAAAAAAAAAAAAAAAGCTTAGTTTCTGGATTTTTATTTTTAACAACTAATTAAAGTGTGTGTGTGTGTGTGTGTGTGTGTGTGTGTGTGTGTGTGTGTGTGTGTGTGTGTGTGTGTGTGTGTGTGAGAGAGAGAGAGAGAGAGAGAGTGTGTGAGAATGACCTTTGCGCACTTAGCTTGATGTGTCTGAGAAAATCAGAATATGCATCTCAGCTCTGTGTATTTATGCACCATCAAATGTGGTTATAATGGAAGTCATTGGGGCAAAAACAGCCACCAACAGTACATTAGGGAGAAAAAATGAAAATCTAACAATGCATTAAAGCCAATGTTGTTACTAATCGTTCACATGCCCAAGACTATGATAAAAGCGAAAAAGTCCACAATTACTTTTTATACTGAAAATACATCGTTTTGTGTGTTTTTTCACCAAATCAGTGACATCATTTGTGAACTTGGCAATGAAAAAGTTAAAATCCTGTAATTTTCTAAACAATTTAGTAGTTTTGATCAGGACTGAGGTTGATTAACAGATTTATGCACAAAAAAATCGGATGCAGTTTTACAGCAGTTTAATTCAGTTGATGCTTTCATTCCAAACATAACAAAAGGGTGAATGACAGTAATACTACAAAATAAATGGGTTTATTTTACATTGGGAACTATGAAAGATTGATTTTAATAAGCATATGTAGTCTTTTTTCAAATCTGGAACAAAGGAAAGAAACTTCTTTAGTGTGTGTCTGTAAGTGGAGTGGAACGCAGCCATTGAGTGTGTTTGTGTGCTTATGCTTTGACTGGTTTCACCTCCAGCAGATGGCTGGAAATCCCTTTCCTAATGAGTGATTAATTTAAACGATTCATTCAAAAGGGTTGAGTCATTTGGATCATTGACTCAAATGATTTGTTCAAATGGGTTAATTCAGGAAGGAAACACCACACTGAGACGTGCATCTTTTGACTCCAGTTTTGTCTAGGATTATTTGTGATGGCAAGCATCTCGTAACTACATCTCTAGGTACTTTCTTCCCCCTAAATTGTTTTAGAAAGCAATGATAAAATGGGAGCATTTGTACTCTTATGTTATGTATAGTTACGCACTTAGCTTGATGCGTCTGAGAAAATCAAAATATGCATCTCAGCTCTCAGAACTACATGGAGTAAATAAAAACAAAGACTGTGTATTTATGCACCATCAAATGTGGTCATAATGGAAGTCTCCAGGTAACTATATTGCTTAAATAAAAAAACAACAATCCATTGACCTTATTCCTCTTGTTCAAGCGGGTGCAGCCATTGGAATATTTTTGGCTCGAAACTTCCGGCGTTATTCACTTTCATTGATGTTTAGACATTAAAAACAGCTCATTGTGCTGCTATTTCCAGCAATATTTTGACCAGTTTCTCCTGTGAGATTGCTGGCTCTCGAATTAAGACATCTACTTCTGTCAAAAATGTAGGTGTAATGTTCGACTCCACGCTCTCTTTTCAGTCTCACATTAAATCTATTATTAAACCTGCATTCTTTCATTTACGGCGTATTGCCCAACTGCGTTCCTTCATCAGTAGCAATGATGCTGAGACTGCATGCATTTGTCTCGTCACGCATTGACTACTTTAATGCCCTTTTCATTGGTCTGCCTGCCAGCGTCATCTCCCGATTACAATATTCAAAACTCTGCAGCTAGAATACTCACTCATTCCAAACATTCTGCTCATACAACCCCAATCTTGCATGTCCTCCATTGGCTCCCAGTTGCATCCCGCATTACATTCAAAATTCTCCTCCTTGTATTTAGATCCTTAAATGGCCTAGCTCCCACTTACTACTCGCTCATTACATTCCTCAGACTCTGGTCTTCTTGCTGTCCCTCAGTACCACCTCTCTTCAATGGGAGGCAGATCATTTATTGTTAGTGCACCAAAATTTGGAACTCTCTGCCACGTTGACTCCATTCTGTTAATAATATCTCAGAATTTAAATCTTTACCTAAAACGCACTTGTTTTCAGAATGTTACACTTCTCAACCTGTACCTGCATATTTGTCTCCTAGGTCTTGTTGTGTATTTCCAGTTCGTTATACTTGACTCCTTGGATGTTTGTGAACCAAATGTTTTCTCTTCTTGATTACTGTTTCTTATGTTCGTATATCTCTTTTTTACATTCTTTGTAAAGTGTCCTTGAGCTCTGGAAAGGCGCTATATAAATAAAAAAGTATTATTATTATTATTATTATTATTATTATTATTATTATTATTATGCTACTTGATGCTGCAAACTGATTTTTTCTTATTATATTATTCTACTTCGTCTGTACAGTCACGAACACACTTGATTGTTGAGCAAGTTGTTTGCCGTTTATCATACTAAGGCCCAATCCCAATTCTATTTTTGTACCCCTACCCCTTGGCCCTTCCCCTTCCCCTTGGCCCTTACAACCGAGGGTTAAGGGGAATGGCTTCAAAACTTACCCCTAAGAATCGGGACAGCACTTCAACACCTGCACACCTGTCATCATATGTCATCGCGATCTCTTGCTTCATATGAGATCAGACGATCACGACTGCTGGAGTTATTGCAGTTGTGTTATTGTTTGGTGTTCATCTTCAGTGTTTATCAGGCTTATATTATGTTATCATGACGATCTAATGTGGCAATAAGATCAGAACTGCACTGTGCATATACTCCGTGGCCATATTTATCTATGTAAACACATGAAAACAACATTACCATTATAGCAGACACTGTAAAAAGCTCATTCCTCGCCACTAGACATTACTGACAGGGTATTCCAGTGTCATCGTGTGTCAGAATGTTGTTGGACGGCTGTACGTGAGTTATGATTATGGATTATAGATCGCAAAATTTTGCGTTTTTTTGTGTTTTTTTTTAGCATGACGGTAAAACACGAACGTGGTTATAAATATATTAAAACATATGTTTGTTTGTCGTAAAAATTCGTAATAATGGCAAAAAATACTAATTTGTAGATCTCCTTACTTCCGGGTTCAGCTATCCTGCCGCTGTGCCAGGAGTAGGCCTGTCACGATATCTATTTTTTTGTTGCACGATATATTGCACCAAAATATATCGCGATAAACGATATTATTGTCATTTTAAGACCATTTTGTGTCACTCATTATATAATGCCAGAATGATAATATAATATCATCCAAAGAACACAATATTTGATTATTAAGACTATTTTATTTAACCATAGTCATTTTAATAATTTAATGATTAGGCACTGGAATCAAGAATGCGAAAATGACTATCCTAAATAAATAATAATAAATGTTAACAAAAAAGTGCAAGGTTAAGAGTACAGAGGCTTCGATATCTACTACCAGGTCTATTTTCAGTTGTCAGGCACCCATTTGAAAAATGAACTACAGTAATTTATAATAAATACTATAATGTTTTTAGATATACTGACACTTACACCTCCATTAAAGATAGAGAAGCTGCACAATCAGCTGAAATGTTGCTAGAATTTGTTTTTATGTATGAGCGATATATACTGCATCACTAAAAATGATTGAGGCCATGTTCATATGTTGTGCGATAAGTCAATATATTGATTATTGTGACAGGCCTAGCCAAGAGCATTCTGGGACATTTTCTTATCCCTCTGTTTTGGTCCTGAAAAATCTACAATCGAAGGGGTGTATACCCCTTGCCCTTAGCCCTACCCCTTCAAGCTAAAGAGAATTGGGACACCCCTACCCCTTGACGTGAACGCGCAAAAAGAGGGGCTGGGGTAAGGGGAAGGGCTAAGGGGTAGAATTGGGATTGGGCCTTAGTCATTTCTCTCATAGGCAACTGAATAGGAATTTCTAAAACATTCGCAAAAACGAACGCACTTCAACATTGTAGAATAAGGTCAATACAGTTTGTTTTGTTTTTTTAATAAAATCACATTTTATTTAGAGAAAAAAAGTTTTACAGCACACCAACTCCAAATTACCTCAGCCGTAAAGCATGGTGGATGAAGCATTAGGATTTGACACAACTTTGCTGCCTCAGGGAGTGGACACTTTGCAGTCACTGAAGGAACAATGAATTCAAAAGTGTGTTAGGGCAGGGTGTCCCCAGGGTCTTAAAAAGTCTTAAATTCACTGAAATGTTGTGTTTTGTGTCTTAAATAATTTCAAACAGGCCTTAATTTTCCTCTGTCCAAGTAAAGCTATCCAATCGCACCAATATCCATTCAATCACTAACAATTCATCTTAACAAAATCAGGGAAAGAAAACCAAATTACACAGTTCCTCATGATAATAACAGAGCAATATATCCCTTTACATTATCTTCAATTCATACAAAAAACTATTTACAGAAATAAGGGGGTGTAGACATAATATTTATAAATAGGCATGAAACTTAAGTTTTACAGTATAACACACACACATTAGGTTGAATAGAAGTTATACTCAATCAACTTGGACCAAAATCCAACAAATATATATTTTGATTATTTATGTAATTGCCTCCACAATAAATATACTTAACAGTGTTAAACTTGCCATTAAAAAAATAGAAAGAAATATTATGGTGAAAAAATTGTACCACTACAAAATACAACTACAATTTTCTTGTTATAACACTTTAAAGTACAGTATGTCACTAAGAAATTATTAAATTTTATTTTCTTTTACGTATGGCAAACCGGGCCATTAGAAATAATCATTTGTGTTTAGCCCTGTATAAGTCTAAAATTGAATCCATAATGGTCTTAAAAAGTCTTAAATTTGACATGATGATACCTGCAGAAACTCTGTTTAGGATGGCAGTATGACTCCACTCCATCTATAACTGGTGTGTGGTGAGCGCACTGGTGCCGTTGTCCTGTGGCTGCCATCACATCATCCAAGTGGATGCTGCACACTGGTGGTGGTGTGGAGAGACTAGGCATGGGCCGGTATAAGATTCTGACGGTATGATAACCTTGGATAAAAATATCACGGTTTCACTGTATGAGGTATTGTGATTACTGCTCTAAAATATATTCTTTTAAATGGCTAAAAAAATTTAACTTTTCCACCTTTGAACACAATATATTTTCTTTTGAGAAACATTTAAAATATTTTGGGGCAGAAAACATGTCAGGCTAAATAATTCAAGTAAATCATTGACTTCTGTGGTCTTCATTAGTTTCAAAAACACAGATTTCTTTACAATTTAGACCTTAAAAAAATGTAAATAAAAAGATCTTACCCATACCTTAGGAACGGTATAGCAGAAAATTTTGGCGGTATGAAAACCTTGACAATTCCATACCGTGGTATACCTTGAAAACGGTTAGCGTCCCATGCCTAGGAGAGACCCCCTCATGACTGTGAAGTGCTTTGGGTGGCCATACACAATAAATGCACTATATAAACACACATTACGTTACATTACATATATTTATTTGGATTTTTTGTTTTTTAATTAACGCAATAGTTACTTTCCATGGTAATTAGTTACTTTTATAATTATGTAACTCAGTTACTATTTGTGAGAACTACTAACTGTAACCATTTACTATTTTAGGAACGTGCCCCACAATGTATCTTACATACATAAATACATTTTAAAAAGAATCAAAATGTTTAAAAGTTTCAAGGATTTAAGATGCTGATGACTTGTCTTGTGTCTTGTGAAAAGGATCCATTTAGCATTCAAATGCCTTAACACTGTCAGCAGTGATGTTCTGTTCCTCTAAATTAATGCCTAAGGGTAACATGACATGAAAGTTAACTGAGAGAGTGTTCAAAGAACAGTATAAACACTTTAGGTTGTGCTGAATAATTTTTTTTGTGAGAATATTGCAAATTAATTTACAAAAAAATAAATTTTTGTTATACAGTGTAGGAAGTGCTATCTATTGTACCCTTGGCTCCGCTCAAAGGCCTGCTTATTGTCAGACATTCTCTCTTTAATTATGTTTTGGAAACTTGCTCAACATAGCAATTATCTGCAAAGTGTTTCCACTGTAGATGTTTTATACTCCAGCAGACATGTTCTGCTGCTCATTCTGCTGAACGAGATCAATATGACGTGCCAGTTTCAACTTAAATTTTCCTATTTTAATGAGCTTGTAATGTTGAAGTCATAATAAGTGGTAAAAGTAATATAAGTTAGAACTATTCTGACCTTTAATGTAGTGATTCATCCTACTTTGAAATTTCATCATCAGACATCCTTTCTGTCTTTCTAATTGTGATGTACCTGATGTGTCTGATTTGCAAATGACAATTTTGTGTCAAATGAGCCAACAAGTTTGAAAATGCTCAACTGCAAAACGAGGGCTGTGAGCTACAGAACTGTAAATGAATAACAGCTTAAATTTAGTTTTGTTCCTCACACCATTAGGTTTCAAGAGACTTAGGGACAGATTTACCAATAGTCTTGTACCAGCACAAACCCTTTTAAAGACACACATAGGGCTAAGTGATATGACAAAAAATCTCTCATCATGATTATGATTTAGGTCACAATATTGTACCGTTTTTGTAAATTCAATTAACTATTGGTTTATATACACTCATTATTAGGTACACCTTACTAATACCTGGTTGGTCCCTCTTTTGACTTCAGAACGGCCTTAATCCTTCGTGGCATAGATTCAACAAGGTACTGTAAATATTCCTCAGAGATTTTGGTCAATATTGACATGATAGCATCACTCAGTTGCTGCAGATTTTTCGGCTGCACTTCCATGATGTGAATCTCCCGTTCCACCTCATCCCAAAGGTGCTCTATTGCAGTATTTCTCAACTACGTTCCTGGATGACTACCAACACTGCATGTTTTGGATGTCTTGTTTGTCAGTCACACCCATTACAGGTCTTTCAGTCTCTGCTTATAAGCTGATATGATATGTATCAGGTTTGTTTTGTTAAGGAGACATGAAAATATGCAGAGCTAGTGGTCCTCCAGGAACAGGTTGAGAAACACTGCTCTACTGGATTGAGGTCTAGTGACTGTGGAGGCCATTTGAGTACAGTGAACTTTTTGTCATGTTCAAGAAACCAGTCTGACATGAATCGTGCTTTATGTCATGGCGCGTTATTTTGCTGGAAGTAGCCATCAGAATATGGGTAAACTGTGGTCACAAAGGGATAGATATGGTCAGCAACAATACTCAGGTAGGCTGTATTGTTGACACAATGCTCAGTTGGTACTAATGGGCCCAGAGTGTGCCAAGAAATTATCCCCACACCATTACACCACCTCCACCAACCTGAATCATTGATACAAGGCAGGATTGATTCATGCTTTTATGTTTTTGATGCCAAATTCTGACCCTACCATCCAAATGTTGCAGTAGAATTCGAGACTCATCAGAGCAGGCAACTTTTTTCCAATATTCCAGCCTGTGCGAATTGTAGCCTCAGTTTCCTGTTCTTAGCTGACACGAGTGGCAACCGGTGTGGTCTTCTGCTGTAGCCCTTCCGCCTCAAGGTTCAACGTGTTGTACCATTAGAGAAGCTATTCTGCATAGCTCAGTTGTAACGAGTGGTTATTTGAGTTACTGTTGCCTTTCTATTAGCTCGAACCAGTCTGGCTATTCTCCTTAGCATCAACAAGGAATTTGTGCCCATAGATCTGCCGCTCACTGGATGTTTTCTCTTTTCCAGACCATTCTCTGTAAACCCTTACATTTCCCTTACAATTCTCCTTACTTGTCTGATCTTCTCCATATCACCACTCACTCCCGCACCCTTAGATCCTCCTCCTCCATTCACCTCTCTGTTCCCTCTGCCCGTCTCAGCACAATGGGGAGCAGAGCTTTCAGTCGCTCTGCTCCCAAACTCTGGAATTCTCTTCCCCCTGACATCCGCAACATCGACTTTCTCCCTCTGTTTAAATCTAGACTCAAAACACATCTGTTCAAAATAACTTATTCTTTATAACTGCTCACTACACTCTGTTTCATATCGTGTCTGTTTCATGTCTTTGTGTTTTATATATATACATTTTTCTGTATTTTATATATATATATATATATATATATATTTTATATATATATATATATATACTTTTTTAATTGTTTATATGATGTTGTACAGTGACCTTGGGTTTCTTGAAAGGCGCTTTAAATAAAATGTATTATTATTATTATTATTATTAACCCTAGAGATGGTTGTGCGTGAAAATCCCAGTAGATCAGCAGTTTCTGAAATACTCAGACCAGCCTATTTGGCACCAACAACCATGCAACGTTCAAAGTCACTTAAATCACCTTTCTTCCCCATTATAAGGCTAGGTTGGAAATGCAGCAGATCATCTTGATCAACATCTTACAACGACAGCGTGGCTGCACACGAAAGTCAGGAGATGCACAAATTAGTATTTTTTTTAATTATTACAAATTTTTACAACAAACAAGCATGTTTTATTACATTCATAACGGCGTTTGTGTTTTACCATTTTGCAAAACTTGGCTATCTTTAATCCCTAACAATAACTCCTCTGTAGTAGTCCCACAACATTCTGTCACTCGAAGACACTCAAATACCATGTCAGAAAAGTCTAGTGGCTGGGAATGAGCTTTCTACAGTGTCTGCTATAATGTTAATTCTGTTTTGTGTGTTTACGTAGATGAACATGGCCAGGGTGTAAATGTACAGTACAGTTACGATCTTATTGCCACATTCTATCGTTATGATAACATGATATCATTGTCTTCAATGATTTCCTGAAGATAAATACCAAAAACTAACGCAACTGGAATAACTACAGCAGTCACGGCCTCCAATCTCATACGAAGCAAGAGATTGCGATGACATATGATGACGTGTTGTTGTGCTGTCCCATTTCTTGTGTGTAAAATTTTAAGCCATTCCCCTTTACACTCTGTTTCAAGGGCCAAGGGGAAGGGGTACAAAAATAGAATTGGGATTGGGCCTTAGACTCATACAATGTGTTTTTAGCTCTTCTCGCAAATATACCCATGCAACAAAATACTGATTTTGGTGTCCATGGTCACGTGAATTATTCATGCAATGTGATTTACTAAGATTTCCATTAGTCAGTATGTTGATATTTGCACCATTATTCAAGCTTTTTGCATCTGTGATGTAATTAGATAGATCCTTTGTGCTTCTCTTGGTAGAATACATTGACCATTATGGAAATGAGCTGATGTGTCTGTGCTCTTTTATCTGCACTAAATCGATGCCTTGAAGAACTTTACACTCTAATCTGCGCTTTTATGAGATTGCGCTCTCAAGAAATGTGCCATTGTTATTAAATCTGGCTATTAGAAGTCATGACGGTGCTTTAGTACATCTTGGAGCTTAGCATTTTAAACAACCATCCACCTTTCTCATGTTAAAGAACAGATTGGACATCCAGTTAGACATCTCTCAGTGATAAATGTGAGTCCGGGGTAGAGGTCTTCTTAGAATTGGAATAGCAATAAACAAATACTAACATGTGCACTAATGTGCCCTGATCTTGGAGAGCTATGCTTTCTGGAAAACACATCCTGCTAATCAGCACATCTCGCTTAGCTCACTGTAGATGTAGGTCAGCATCACATATTTCTTCACACAGACACACTAGGTTTGTTTAACTATCTTAGTGAGGACATTACATACAGTAGAATTCCATTGTTTCTATATAAGATTAGCGATACCCTCTATGGCCTAACCCTATGCCTAAACCCAACCCTCACAAAAGCAAATGCTAATCATTGGATACTAATAAAAAAGTGTTCTGGATGATTTATAAGAAATTTTAATTAGCAAGGACCACTGAAATGTCCTCACTAGTGGGTCGTTTTGATATCGCTAAATAAGTGAGGACAATCGAGTACTCACAAGCTAAAAAAGTACACACATATACACACACATTGATCTTTCTGGCAATTGTGGGAACTTCTGTTGATTTTATGTTCACAAAAGTGTTCAGAATTTCTGTTTTAGATTTTATTAAGAGTTCCTAAAGGTTAATTGTTATGCAGTGACCCTCGCAATAACGCGGTTCACCTCACAGAGTGCCATCTGAATAATTTCATTTTAAATAACATGCAAATGTTACTTCCAGCTGTCATGTGAATGTGCGACCCCCTTAAGGATGGAGTCTGCTTTAGCTTTGTGGATCAGTGAGTGTGTAGTGTGTAGTGAGGGGTTTTACAGCCTTAAAACATCTATAATAAATGTAAAAAATATAGCTGACTACTTAAATAACGAGGAACCACTGTATTACTTTTTGACACAAAAAACACGTCAACCTGCAATGCTTAAAAAATGGCCATTTTTGTTTGTTTTGCTGTTTTTGTAGTCTGTGCCTTTAAACGTAAATGAGCTGCTTCTCCCCGCCCACCGTTACCACATGTGTGTCTGCTTTTCCTGCGTTACGTCAGATAAACAGCAGTCAGTGACAGACACAGCAGAGATAGAGTTTATGAGTCAAAAATACCAAGTAGGTTTATTTGATGTTTTTGTGATGGAGTTTATTCAAGCTTTTCTCAAGCTTATTCAAGCATTAGTCGCACACATGTGCCATTACAAAAATCACACGTACAGGTTACAGTATACATTACGCTACTGTAAAAAATAAAACAGATTTAACGTCAACAAACATATAGTGGTACTGACACTATTCGGCTGCGGTGATTCTAGCGGTTATGAATTACTAGGGCTGGCCAATAAAATCAGTATCTGTATTTATTGACCGAACACCAATGTCAAAAAAAAGTTTGGTATGAAGTTTTGGTATGAAGGCTATAGTTTTATTATAATGTAACTACTGAGCCTTGGAAGCAATGCCATTAAGCTTAGGGTATAAGTTTGTCATTTCCAATGGAGGCCCATGACTAGCACAACGCAAACGTGACGCGTGTGCATTATCCAGGTAAACCTAGTTGAAAAACATTTGAACCTTTCTGAATGCTGTGAACACACGGCAATTCATGCAAGTAGAACTAACCAATCTCCTTCACACTGTGTATCACAGAATTCTATGGAAAAACCACACTCCTACTCCTAAACCGCTGGGATTTAAATCTGATTTTAACGTCAAGAAATTCAAGACTTACTGTGTTTCTATCAATTCAATATGACTGTGGACACAGTATACCAACGCACGGTTCTTTCCAAACAGCTTCCAAAAGTTGATTTTGCATCATAGGTTCTCTTTAAATTTCACTTAAAAAAATGCTTATCCCAGCATAGTAACTTGCATTTTCTTTTGCATTGTTGTATTATTACCAATAAGTGATATTCTAATTTATTTTAGAGCTTATAGCTGATGTTACAGTTTTTTTTTTTAAATGCTCACACAACTTTTTTGAAACTACGGCTCCATTTCACCACACACAAACCACAAACACAGTATATACATTCACTACAAAAAGAGATGCGTGGGGGTGGGGTGGATATTTTATGCCTCAAACATTATTTTTATTGGATATTTATTGGACAGACAATCTGTATCAGTAATCAGTAAATAAGTGAACCGTTTTGAATGTGTTTTCCTAATGAAGAGAGCTGTTCGTTTCCAGTAATGGGTGTAATGTAGGGAACTGTAGGGAACAAAACTTTGTTGTACAATAGTAAATTGAGTCTTAAGCACATAATGTGATTGCAGTTTTGCAGACTTGGTCTAAAGTTAAGGTATATAGTTGAATGGGGTCACTACATGGCTCTCAAATATCACTTTTAGTGTCAAAACATATTTTAACCTTAATATTAGGTTTGTTTTCATACATTTTTCATTGGCTTAGTCTCCATTTCCTACCCAGGCTCATTCCGATTACATACCCCTGTATACATTTCTGGAGAGAGCAAAATACTTCCCAGAAGGTACTTTTTTTGCAGTTTTTGTTTTCGCGAATCCACCAGAGGCTGCTGTGTACGCTTTTTCAGAAGTCAAACTTCTCTCGCGAGCGTCGTTCATGCCTGCTGTTCTCGTGTAAATCCACCAGAGGCCAATGTCAGCTGACTGACTGACCAACCAACCCATAGCCCCAACCTTCCCCCTCCCTAAACCCAATCAATAGTGTTTTAAAAAGCACCGATTGACTCACCCACCCCCTTCCCTAAACACAACCAACAGTGTTTTAAAAAGCAATCCAGAAAAAGAACCCCCCCCCTGATTTTTACCACGTTTTCAGATTTTACCACATTCTCACCGTTATTTACTTGTTTATTTTATTTTTTAGCTTTTGTTTTTGTCTTACCTGCTTTCTGGAACCGCTCTTCACTTTACTCGAACCCCGCTGTGAAGGCAACTCTGTGTCTCAAGTCTGCCAACGTTCATGTCGAACTACCAGACAAATTGTTAAGAGCAGAAAAGACTGGTAAAAGCAGTGAAAGCTGGTAAAAACTGGTAAAAGCAGTCAGCTGGTAAGCGAAAAAAGGAATGGCATCATACCGCTCCGTAGCGTTCATTTTAATGATGAAATGCAGCCATACGTACTTCTGGCTACATAATTCGCGATCTTTAGAAATGTATATAGGGCTACATTTTCAAAATGAGCATATGTTGTCCTTTTCAGCACCCGGAGGAAACCCACACAAACTCCACACAGAAATGCCAACTAGTTCGGGACTCACACCAGCAACCTTCTTGCTGTGAGATGACAATGCTAACCACTGAGCCACTTTGCCACCCCTATAGGTTTCTGTTTTACTCATTTTTTATTTATTTTTTTGCTCCGTACTGGCTTACTCAGCCCCTTAGTGCTCCAGTGTTCCACCCATGGTCATCAGTTAGAGAAATACAGGAAAGCTAAGGGATTGTATTGTGTAATATTTATGTCAACACAATTTCAGTGCACTCATGAAGTGAAGATTGCAAAACAGTTATCAGTTGATCTGTGTTGAAACCATACTCCGTTTCTTATTTATTTGATATGGCATGTCATTTCGAGCATGGATGCGATGGATACATTGACCTAAGTATTATTTTTATGTGTGACTTATTTTGCTAGTGTATTTTCATGATTACTGTAGGTTGAGGATAGGTTGATATAGAGTTAGTGGGGTTGTACTGTCATCTGCTGTCTTCTGTCTTCCTTAATTTTGACATTTATTCATATTTTATCTCTCCCATGTGTGGAACTTAATGCCTCAATTGAATTAAGTTCATCCAAAGAATGATGTTTTGAGTGCAGATCTGATTTGCAAAACAGGCATTGCTCATGCACAGGGTGTGGGAGGACATCTAATCTAATTCAACTCTCTTACACAACAGCCATGAAGCCTTCGTTTCAGTTCTGTCAGGATTAGTGCTTTCATGTAGTCTAACAAGAACACTACAGTATTTTTTTTTTCGAAAACCCTTTGAAGATGCTATTTAAGTTCAGTTTGAGAGTATGACACTGGTTCGTGATCCAAATTAGTGAATGTGAGCTGCGTTTAAACTTACTGATGAATATCATTGAAACTGTGGCACTACTTGGAGGGGATTTGTTTGTAAACAACATTTGTGTTAGTTATTGACATTGGAGCTATTTCATTACATGCAGTGGTGGTTTTAGTTGCATATATTTATTTTTTTCAGTAAATATAACACTTTATTTATATTTATTAAAAATAAATACAATTATTATTATTATTATTATTATTCATTCATTCATTCATTTTCCTTTCGGCTTAGTCCCTTTATTAATCCGGGGTCGCCACAGCGGAATGAACCGCCAACTTATCCAGCATTTGTTTTACGCAGCGGATGCCCTTCCAGCCGCAACCCATCTCTGGGAAACACATCCATACATTCTCATTCACACACATACACTACGGACAATTTAGCTTACCCAATTCACCTGTACCGCATGTCTTTGGACTGTGGGGGAAACCGGAGCACCCGGAGGAAACCCACGCAACCACGGGGAGAACATGCAAACTCCACACAGAAATGCCAACTGGGGATCGAACCAGCGACCTTCTTGCTGTGAGGCGAACGTGCTAACCACTAGGCCACCGTGGCAAAGACTCACTCACTCCCCAGCCGGGACTCGAACCTGCTACCTTCCTCTACCTTCGTAAGTGCTAACCACTTAGCCACCATGCCAAACCACATGTCAAAATAAGATATTTGTATAGATATTATACTTACTGTACTTACTCCTAGGGCCATTTATTTCGAAGATGATATTTAGCCGCACCTTATTAGTTTTTGCATAACATGTAGTTTTTAGGAGGTGAGTTGTTAGCCCTGGGTAGCACTATGGTCTCACAGCAAGAAGGTTGGAGCCCCGGCTGGGGCAGTTGGCATTTCTGTGTGGAGTTTGCATGTTCTCTGTGTTTTCTCTGGGTGCTCCGGTTCCCCCACTAAACAAGTCTAAAGCAGAGATGCCTAAACAAGGACCTGCGGGCCAAAGTTGGCCCATGGTAACCTTTGATTTGGCCCACCACCCCATCTAAGAAGAGAGGAAGAAGGATGGGGTTGATTTCAAGATTGTCAATTGAAATTTAATGTAACCCTTTGTTTATTTGTTTGTTCGTTAAAATATAACTGTAATTAAATGTTTCAATTAAATGGTGTAAATTAATTAGATTCTGTTTAAATGTAAGTACCGTCAATTGGTGAGCAAATCAAGTCAAATTCTGTTTAACTTGTATATTCACCATTGAACTCCACTGTGTCGTCAATGTGATTGTTTTTGTTGCGATAAGCTATCGTTTTAAAAGTTGTATTAGTTATACAATTTAAAGTAAATTTTTCTATTTATTTTGAAATATTATTAAATAAATTAGGAAATTACTCATGGTGACTTTAACGTAATATAGTTTGGTATATTTAACTTCGGCCTGCACCTCTCGATGATACTTGGTTTTTGGCCATTCATACGAAAAAGTTTGGGCACCCCTGGTCTTAAGACATGCAGTTTAGGGGAATTGGGTAAGCTACGTTGGCCGTAGTGTTTGTGTGTGAATGTGAGAGTGTATGGATGTTTCCCAATGTTGGGTTGCGGCAGGAAGGGCAGCCGCTGCGTTAAACATATGCTGGATAAGCTGGCGGTTCGTTCCACTGTGGCGACCCCTGATTAATAAAGGGACTAATCCGAAAAGAAAATGAATGAATGAATGAGTTGTTAGCCCAATGCTCAACCCCCAATCTGGAGGACCAGGACATACACTATAGCAAATTTAGCTTACACAGTTCAACGATAGCGCATGTGATTGGACTGTGGGGGAAACCAGAGCACCCGGAGGAAATGCAAACTCCACACAGAAATGCCAACTGACCAGGGTTCAAACCAGTGACCTTCTTATTGTGAGGTGACAGCGCTACCCACTGCGCCACTGTGTCGCCATAGATATTATATATCATTTAAAATTATGAAGAAATGAAAAATGTATTGGAGTTAATATTAAAAATAAGTTGTGAAAAATAGCATGTTACTATTTTTTAATGCATTATATGCACCAGCCCTAGAACTACATTACATTTAACCAGGGATTCAGTAGTCTATATGGGATTTGGGAAATCGTTTCACCAGTGAGGAACCTCTTTGTTGTTGTCCAATTGTCACGAGGAATATATTTATCTTTTTACCACTGTTAAAAACTGTTAATCTCAACATTATGAAGGGTTTTTGTTGTTTGCAGTTGTGATTAACAAAAATAAATGTAATACCTTGGCAGTAGTTTTGTATATTGTTCTGTATATATATATTTTTGTATTTATTATGTTAAGAGTTACTGAAGGCACCCCCTGACTTTCCACTCTTTCTTTATAGTAGTCAATAATTACACTCAATACATTTTGAATGAAGACCATGCAACGCAATCTTGCACTGTAGATCTGCTTGATGATCTTGAATTTGCTGATGTAACTGAAACTCAGCTTCTTGTACAGTATGGCAGGTGTTGAGAGCAATGCCTTTTGTCCGAGGGTATACTGAGGAGCGTTACCCTATGACAATTGGCATATCATTTATGCCTCTGTATTCTTAACTGCACAGGATGGTTCAGCTAATAGATATGGCTTTCATATGCTCTTGCGTCCATGTAATCACTGAGTGAAGTGATGATCATTGCAGCCAAGCATAGAGATTTCTGTTGAGCGGTTGAACACGGAAGTAAACCATGACTTGCTCAGCTATTGGCTGTAGCTTGTCGCTACATCTGGCCTCACATGGTGTCACCAATCGGTTTGGAGAACAACCTAGGGGAGGATTTTCAGAGTTACTAGCTTGACTTAGCTCTGGGTTTCCCTTCACTCTTCAGATGAATGGATGTGGGTGTGTTGGATCCAGATGTGGGTTGTTGGATCCTGGTTGATAGAAAATAAGGCTGTCAATGCATAAGAAGAATAAAGCCCCGTCAACTGTTAAGACAATGAACTTGTGGCCAGCACCATTAAACCAATGTATCCATTCTTCCAAAGCATCTTTTATGACTAGCGACTACTGATCTCTGATGTCTACAGTTCAGTTCTCTTCTGCTGGTTTGAATTTATAAGAGTAAAAGGCACACGGATGGAGTTTGGGAGGAGAGAAAGCACTGCTTCTACTCTAGTGGTTTGGCATCCACCTCTACGATGAAGGCCTTTCTGGGTTAGGATGAACTAGGAAAGGCACCTGAGGCCTGCTTGAGGGTATTAAAGGGCAACATCTCCTTACTGGGACCTGGACTTGGACTTGATTGTTGGAAAGACACTAAATGTAGCTGTAATTATGTATAAGTGCCAGTACAGATTTACAAATTTCAGGAATTTTTGGGAATCTTTGATCATGTGTAATGATACAACAGGGCGACCCAATTGCGAGAGTAAAATATGAAAAGTTTAATGTTAGACTGGAATCAAACAAGGCTCAAATAACAGAGTTCGTGAATGAGGTGGTGGAGAATACAAGAGGTATCTTCTCGTGGAAACGATGCAGCTAAACAGCTGAGGGAAACTTCACACAGTAGATCAGGAAGTAGCAGTCACAGACGAAACTCATAGTCGATCACATGAGACACATTTCAGGAAGCAGATCATAGCCATAGGAGATAAATTCCACAACGGAAGAGATTCGCAGCAACTCACCACCAACATTAACACGTAGGAAGTCTGAGAGACACAAACACACGTTGAACAACGGACTGACAAATGGAGACATGAACGCTGGGTATAAATAGCCGAGATAACACGAAACAGCTGCTGATGCTAATCAGCCAACTGGAAGATTCCCTCCACGTGACCACACAGCTGACGGGGTAAGCAAACAGACAGCCACGTCATTCATACCCAAACAAACACACCCACACCAACACAGGTACACCCACACGCAAACACAGACACACAGAAAGGAACACACAGATCCCTGAACCGTGACATCATGGTTGAAGGGAAGCAGTTGGTGGTGCATTGCACCCTCTTCTTTTCCATGGCAATGATGTAACCCAGAAAGTGGATTTAGGACTGATTGAATTGCCACTTTTCTGTCTTCTGGAATAGAAGAAACAGTTTGAAGGACCTTTGCAGGCTCTCACGATCTATGGAACATGAAAGGCTCCCTTGTGACAGAAAATGTGCAACATTTGAAAACATACAACTCTTTCTCCAATTGAGAATCCCTCTGATTTCCCAAGAGAGCTCTGACTGATGTTTAATCAACCAAGGACACCTGAATATGTCAGCTGTGGAATTCTCCAAAACCAGAAGGTGTATCTCCCCTTGATGAAAGGAACCCTCGTGGAGATGGAGAGGACCCACTCGGTGCTTGATGTTAAAGGAAAATCAGGCTGGAAAATTTCCAGCGATTGATTGGGAAGTGTCTGTCACACAAGATTTTTGGAGGTAGAGATTTCCAGAGATTAAGTTCCAAGTTGAGGAGAGTGGTGACTGCGAATGATACATCATGGACAGAAATAAATGCTCAGGTAGCTAGAAGAGTGGACTGCATCTTGAGGGGCCAGAAAGCACTGTAGCAAAGCCAGAGGGTGATGAAGAACAGGATACAGGGTTTGAGTCCAGGTAACTATTTCACAGATAAGTTATTGATCTGGGATAAGTGTTCTTTCAAACAAGATATCATACAAGTAGTGCATGGCTTAAATTCTGTGACTGGTGCTGAGTGAACACTCTGGGGAAAGTGAACTGTGCTAAATTAGGGTGGAGCCTGGCGAATCACATCACTTCATAAGTTACAGTCTTCATGTTTTAGTTTAACGCATTTCTGTGACCATTTTCATTCATTCAATCATTTTCTTTTTGGCTTAGTCCCTTTATTAATCTGGGGTCGCCACAGCGGAATGAACCAATAACTTTTCCAGCATATGTTTTACACAGCGGATGCCCTTCCAGTCGCAACCTATCACTGGAAAACACCCATACACACTCATTCACACACATACACTAAAGCCAACCTGTACCGCATGTCTTTGGACATGTGGGGGAAACCGGAGCCAACACTGGGAGAACATGCAAACTCCATACAGAAATGCCAACTGACCCAGCCGAGGCTCGAACCAGTAACCTTCTTGCTGTGAGCCGATTGCTACCCACTGTGCCACCATGACACCCCCTAAATAATTAAATAATTTTGCCTTTTTTTACAGTAATAGTGTACAGAGAAATTAAGCTAATATGGTTGTATTGCTTAGATTTTGAGAGAACATGATGTTTGAGCTCTAATTTAGATCTTGAAACTTTGATAGTAGATTGGGATCTTATCAAAGCTGGAAATAATGAGTTGAAATTTCTTCTAAAGCTCACGAAGAAACAAATATCAGGGGTCTATTTCTCAAGAGAAATGTCTGAGAAGCAAGAGTTGCAGAATTTTTCAACTGCTCCACATTTATTCTCATTACTGTTTAAGAGAAACGACAGAAATAAATGTATTCATTTGCTTCATGTAAGTCTCTGTCTGTCAGTCTGTATTGTTGATGAATGTTATCTTGTGTTCTGCTTTGACAGCAGTGGATTGTAAAATCAGATGTAAGGCTAAGCTGTGTGCTCTCTTTTGGACAGTTGACTCATGTACTTTGACATTGACTGAGGCAAGATGTGCATATTAGGCTTGTTGTTATCCTAGTCTTCTTGAAGTCATGTTGCAACATGTCTGTGCTCCTGGGCAACATTTGATGGGCCTGAACAGATTGCCACTGATTTTAAATGTTCTTCATTTGAGATGATTTCAAACAGCGGTGTGATTCACAACATAAATGAAATCATTCCCACACCCACTGACATCAGAAACAATACTTTTGTCTCTGCCTAATGAAAATACTCACCTTAATGGTTTTATTTTTGCTCTACATAATTTTAGTAGACCTGATTCTAAATGTAGGCATTTTGAACAATTATAAAATCTATTTATGCACCAAGTCATTTTTATTGTAGACCCATGCACTGAAGTCTGGCTTACTGTTAAATTGGGCTAAGAGATGTGTTGCATATTCATGGTTTTTGAATGGCAATAATATAGTGAATGATATTATTATTATTTATTAATATTACCTGTGGCATAGTGGGTAGCACGATTGCCTCACAGCAAGAAGGTCACTGGTTCGAGCCTCGGCTGGGTCAGTTGGCATTTCTGAGTGGAGTTTGCATGTTCTCCCCGTGGTTGCGTGGGTTTCCTCCGGGTGCTCTGGTTTTCCCCACAAGTCCAAAAAAATGTGGTAAAGGTGAATTGGGTAAGCTAAATTGTCTTTACTGTATGTGTGTGAATGAGTGTGTATGGATGTTTCCCAGAGATGGGTTGCATCTGGAAGGGCATTTGTTGCGTAAAACATATGCTGGATAAGTTGGCGGTTCATTCCGCTGTGGTGACCCCAGATTAATAAAGGGACTAAAAGAAAATGAATGAATGAATGAATGAATGAATGAATATTACCTATATTGTTGTTGTTATTAATATTATTATTATTATTATTATTGTTATTATTATTATTATTATGTTGGTTGCATATGTCATATATGTATATGCCATACGTATATGTCAGTTGTACTCGACCACCCTAATGGTCCTCGTCTTTCTGAAGTAAAGTCATCATGACATGACACAAATTTTCGTCAGATCATTCATATGTAAATTTTGCTGGAAATCTGGCCTGTGTTGGTGGGGGGCACAGAGGCAAGGCCGGGGGATTAACATGTTGGTGCTACATTCATTCATTAATTATCCTTCGGCCTTGTCCCTTATTTATCAGGGGTCTCCAACCCGCCAACTATTCCAGCATATGTTTAACGCAGCGCATACCCTTCCAGCCACAACCCAGTACTGGGAAATTGGTGCTACATACTGTTTTAAAATTATATTATATAATAATCAAACTTTCATTGGCTGGAATTGGTGGGAATGAATGATTTACTTTAATTTACTATGTTCTTATCTGATTTTTTTATGAGATAAAAGTATTATTATATTACACTGTAAAACCCAACAGTCAACTTTATCAAATGAAATGAGTGTAGTTAACTCAAAATTTACAGAAAGTTAAGTCTACTCATCTGAAAAGAGTTTTGAACTGTTTATTAAATATCTCATTACTTCATTTTAAATGGAGTAAGGTCACAGTACTCATATAGATAGTTTTTTTAACTCAAATGATTTGTAGCAATTGGTTTCCTCAAATGATTTGAGTTGCCTTAACTTATTAGGTTTTACAGTACTCAGTTGGTTTGAGTTCTTGTCATTTTCTGGGTTTTACTGTGCTTAAATTGCTTCATTTACTCAAATGGATTAAGTTCACAGTACTCATTAGGATTAGTTGTTGAACTTAAATGGTTTGTTGCAATCGGTTTCCTCAAATAGTTTGAGTTACCTTAACTTATTAGGTTTTACAGTGTATTATTATTATTATTATTACATTACACATTTTTTTGTTATTATTTACGTTAAACATTTGATATTATATATAGAAGTTCACAGACTTCAGTTCCATTAGTATTTGTAAATAAATACAGTGTACTTCTTATAATCATTTCAATTATTAAAAGTCAATTAAATCTATCACTTAATCTGCTTTCTGGCATTTTTGCAGTATTGCATTATACTAATTGTAATATATTGTTATATAATGCATATTATAACATAACATTGTCGGCTTAGTCCCTTTATTAATCTGGGGTCGCCACAGTAGAATGAACCGCCAACTTATCCAGCATATGTTTTTACGCATCGGATGCACTTCCAGCTGCAACCAATCTCTGGGAAACATCCATACACACTCATTCGCACCCATACACTACGGACAATTTAGCCTACCCAATTCACCTATACCACATGTCTTAGGACTTGTGGGGGAAACCGGAGCACCCGGAGGAAACCCACGCAACCACAGGGACTGCAGTGCTAAATATTTATATATCTTGTTATGTTTAACAGTTCTTGTAACCCCAACTGTTTTTTTACCAAGTTGGAAGATGTCACATAAAAAAATACTAATTTAAATAATTGCTAATTTAAAAAAATAAAAAATATTTCTAGTAACATCTGTAATCCATATTATAGTAAATTGTATTATACTATATATATTCATTCATTCATTTTCTTGTCAGGTTAGTCCCTTTATTAATCCGGGGTCACCACAGCAGAATGAACCGCCAACTTATCCAGCATATTTTTTTACGCAGCGGATGCCCTTCCAGCCGCAACCCATCTATGGGAAACATCCATACATTCTCATTCACACACATACACCATGGACAATTTAGCTTACCCAATTTAGCTTACCCAAATTCACCTGTACCGCATAACTTTGGACTTGTGGGGGAAACCGGAGCACCCGGAGGAAACCCACGCGAACACAGGGAGAACATGCAAACTCCACACAGAAATGCCAACTGACCCAGCCGAGGCTCGAACCAGCGACCTTCTTGCTGTGAGGCGACAGCCCTACCTACTGCACCACCGTGTC
>CAIGQQ010006936.1:2018604-2039280 GCA_903798035.1 Danio albolineatus
TATATACCTTAGGCCCCGTTTTCACTAATACATTAGTTTTAAAAGGCAAGTTTTGCTATTGTTACGACTACCGTCCACACTACCCTGGAGTTTTCCAGTGCTAAAAACAGAGCTTTTTGAAAACGCTGAAGAGGCCATCTCCATTTTAAAACATTGCTGCTCCATGTCAGTGTGTATGGGGGAAAATGGAGATATCTGAAAACAGAGACGGGGCTGCAGATATTCGCCCTGATTTGGGCTTTTTTTCTCAATATTAGGATAGTGCACAAAGTTCAGTCTTCCACCCTTTCCTTAAGTTCAATAAAAAAATAAAATAAAATAAAATTCCAGGGACACATGGGGTAAATCTTCAAAGGGAACAGTGTACTTCCTAACCTCATTCACTTCACCCTGGCTACGTCATTTCACTATATTAACAATAAAATGAAAACATGATATAAGGAACGGTAACACTTTATTTCGATAGTCCATTTAAGTATTAGTAGACAGTGTACTTAATATCTGTTGATACTGACATTAACAACTTAACAGACCCCAAAAATGCTAGCTACATATTTATATGACAGTCTTTACTGTATATTTATAATAAAACGGAGCCTATAATAAAAGTGCATGCTTTCATTTTCTTCGAAAAATACGAAACATACCCTCTCTTTAGCTGAAAATCAATTTTAATTATCAACAATGGCCATCATAAAAGTATAGCATACAATAAGTTTATACAATATAGGCAAGCAATCAGTCAAATAAGCAGAATCAGTGTACGCAGTTACATTAATATATTATAACTTATTTTGCGCCAAAACGCGTTAGCTGAGAACAAGTAATAGATTCAAAAGACCAAAGAGTCGTCAGATAGAGACAAGATGGATTAAATATCATGTTAAACAAGTATAGTGAGATGAAATTCAGCGGAAGATCCTTTGTGAACTTTCTGACCTGCACTGCTCTTATCTGGGGAGGTGCCCGCAGAGCACCCACTGACTGCCTGGAGCTCAGACGCGCACATACAGTGCAGGGCATGCCAAAGTGTGTCTGTGTTCACATGATGTGCGTTTTCAGCGGTGTAGTGTGGACGGAGATCTGTTCAGAAACACAACGCCAGTGTGAACATGGATCGTTTTAATTCTAAAACGCTGTTTTAAAACTAAAACGTATTAGTGGAAATGGGGCATTAGTGCTCCAGCAGTGCTTATACAGTGCCATATCGCACTGCTACAAGTGTAATATTGCATTTATACAACAGTTCAATGGCATAATTGTGTAAATAAAAAAGAAAATCAAACACAGAGTCTCAAAAACTCTTTTGTATGAGGAACTATTTTCTTGTGCAATTCACATCTGCAGCTGGCGTCAGAACAGCACAAACTGTTGTTAGAGCTAGTATTTGAATGATTAGTATAATTGCATAATGTCTAAAGTAAAAACAGATTATTTTGCTCACATTTTAAGATTATAAGGCTGAACGGCATGAAATGCCATCAGTCTACAGAGATTTACCAGTATTTATCTGTTGCGATCAGGAGATCACAATAATTAACCCCCAAAAAAAGCAAAGCAAAGCAAACACTACCAGATTACTTTGGTATAAATACAGCGCTACAAAATACAAAGGAGAGAGATCGACTTAGAATGTCACTTACCTGTTCTGTTCTGTATTGTTTTGATCAGCTGTAGTTTAAAACAGGAAAAGAAAACGCAGAGTTTTTCTCCTCTAAGGACTTATTATGCGTTCTTTGTCGCCATCTTGCGGCGCAACATCTTTGCTCTGTTCAATGACAGGCTAATGGCCGCCGACATGCTGTATCTCAGAAATTATAAATATTTCAAATAGGCACTATTCTTAAAAATAAACAGCATAGTTGCAATGTAAACAACTACATTCTCGCCAACTACAAAAAAGCCTCAAAAGTGCATTATGTTGTCCAACAGTTGCAATATTTGTCAAATTGTTGTGAGTTTATTGATCTACTGTCACTCTTCACACAAGGGTGAAAAGGTTGTACGAGTGCTGTTATTGCAGAATATTGCATGGCTATCAGCCAATCAGATTCGAGAACCAGACAGAACTGTTGTGTGTATATATATATGATAAACTGAATAAACTGTAATAATACAGTAGTATACTATAGTTTTTACTTGAAACTGCTGTATTGTACTATAATATACTTAGTTGTAGTAAAAGAGGATGGATAAATAATGGCAAAACTTTCATTTTAAAGTCTTTTCATGTCATGGTTAAGACATTAAATAATTTGTAAAAAAGCCCACTTGGAGCTTGAAGGCCCACCCACTTGGAGCTGGGTCCAACCTTCGTTTATACCCTTCACACCATATTTGCAATAGGCAGCTGATCCAAGAAAAAATTCTAAATGAATCTACGTCCTCCATCTGTCTCTTCTTTCTAAATTGAAAGTCCTGATTGTTTTCTATTTTTCTTTTTTTGCAGGATTGTTACAGCACTGGCCTGGCTCTCAATGCACAAACCCCTCCTCCGCCCGACCCCAGAGCCCCCTCACGCTGCTATGCCCCTCGTCCCATCCCCAAAGCACATCCAGAGGAAGGACTGCCTGTCCCAGTAGGAATGCCTGTTCGGGCCTGGCACCTGCCTTTGCCCACGGCTGCTCCCACACCTTTCGCCATTCCACCCCCCCACCACCTCTCGCAGGCTGCTCCATCATGAACGATGAGGTCATCAGCACAAACGCACTGGCCTGGCTGGTCTGCTCAGGAGTGTCCATCCTGGCCAATGCCTGGGGGATCCTGAGCGTGAGCGCGAAACAGAAGAAGTGGAAGCCCCTTGAGTTCCTCATATGCACACTGGCAGGCACGCACATTCTCAATATGGGCATCCCCATCACCATGTACTGCGTCATTCAGCTCCGCAGGCAACATTCCAACTATGAGTGGAACGAAGGACTCTGCAAAGTCTTTGTCTCCACCTTCTACACCCTTACCCTGGTCACTTGCTTTTCAGTCACATCCCTGTCCTACCACCGCATGTGGATGGTCCGCTGGCCTGTCAACTATAGGTAAGTGTAAGACACTTTAGTTATAAGTACAGCCAGACAGAAACAAGCTGTTTAGAGCTATAATACACACTTTAGAAAGCTATAATCAATAATCTGATGGGTGTTTTTGAGCTGAAACTTTACAGACAAATTCTGTTGACACAAAAGACTTATGTTAAATATAGAAAAAGGGGTAAAATACGTGCCCTTTAAAGTGACATTTAAAGGCTTAACTGGGTTAATTAGTCTAGTTAGGGTAATTAATCAAATCAAACCCACGCCAACAAAGGGAGACAAACTACACACAGAAACGCCAACTGACCCAGCCAAGGCTCGAACCAGATTGTGCTATCCACTGCGCCACCTTGAGGCCCCATATTGACCTTAATTTTAAAAAAAAAATTATAGGAAACACTGCGAAAAATTCCTTGCTCTGTTTGTCATTGTTTGAAAAATATTTGAAAAAGAAAAGAAAAGAAAAAAAAAGAAAAAAAAATCACAGGAGTTGAATAAATTCAGTGCTCAGCATATGTAAGTGGTCCCCTCACAAATCTATCTTTTAAATTCATATTTTTAGTAGGAAGCTATAAAACATTATATTTGTGCACATATAATAAATTAGTCAGTACTGTAGTCAAATCTGGAGCTAATCTAACAAAAAAACTTGCAATAACAGTCCAAAAACAAGTACATCCAAATTTATATATTATAGAAAAATATCAAATACAAATTTAAAAAGAGGAAAAATCAAGAGAAGCAAAAATCCGAAAAACTTTGTTGAAATTTCCTAGGTTGTAATTTTATTTATTTATTTATTTATTTATTATATTTTGCTTAAATTTTATTATATTATCTTTCAATTTCTAAATATGTTTGGTTACTATAACTAATAGCTTAGCTCACTAAATTTTCCAAGTAGCTTGCCCATCACTGTGCACAATATATCATTTCAGATTCAATATCGCAATGTGCTCATCCGCAATAGTCACATCGCAAGATATGCAATGTTAAGTGTACAGAATTATATCTAATTACTGTATTTATATGGAGTTTATACGATTTATGCAACAACAACAAAAAAAAACGTTTTTTCATGCTCAGAATTTTTTTCGGTAACACTTTCTAATAACTACACGTTATGAATCATCTATTAAGCAGTACAAAATAGTGAATTCATTATTTGTTAATTATTAACTTTGAATTAATAGGCATTAGTCAGCAGTTTATACCTGCAGCTACAAATGCTCTATTCTTGACTTATAAGTACATTTATAATGTGCTTAATAATTGTGTTTTCATACATTGTTACTGATTAATTTTTCATTACTAAATTAAGTATCGCATTATTTACAAACCAGTTGTATTTAAGTGTAGTTGCTGGTTTTTAAGATTATTCAGACAGAGTTAGTAAACGATTAATAAAATATTCAAATCAACATTTATATAATGTATTATTCAGGCATATTGTAATGGTTACTATGTATGTTAATAAATGCTTTGTTAACTCAACTTCATCCAGTTTTGTGACCTTATCTAAAGTGAGGACTATTCATGCTTTATAAACCCCTTATAAATGACAATTAAAGGCTCAGTATAAAATGAACAATACATCTTTGCAATCCTATCTAAATAATAAAATTACTGTAAAGTTTAAACACTGCTGAATAACAGGAGTGTCAAAATACAGCATAAAATTGGATAAAAAACAACAACAACATAATTTAACAATATATTATAATACAACATTTTAAAGTTATTTAGTGATGTGGTTCAAAGACTTATTTTTCATTTGATAGTTTCATTTGTGTATAGTTGAAGTCAGAATTATTAGCCCCCTTTTGATTTTTTTTTCTTTTCTCCAAAATGATGTTTAACAGAGCAAGGAAATGTTCACAGTATGTCTGATTATATTTTTTCTTCTAGAGAAAGTCTTATTTGTTTTATTTTGGCTAGAATAAAAGCAGTTTTTAACTTTTTAAAGACCATTTTAAGGTCAAAACTATTAGCCCCTTTAAGCTAATTTTTTTTCTTCGATAATCTACAAAACAAACCATCGTTAAACAATAACTTGCCTAATTACCCTAACCTGCCTAGTTAACCTAATTAACCTAGTTAAGCCAAATGAATAGAAATTAGTAAAGTCGTCTATGTTCTTTTTTCCTGTTGAAAATAAAAGAGCCTTTAATAATCATTTATAAGGGATTTATAAAGCATGAGTAGTCCTCACTTTAGATCAGGTCACAAAACTGGATGAAGTTGACTTAATTAAGCATTTATTAACATACAAATTAACCATTACTATATGCCTGAGTAATGCAATATATAAATGTTGATTTGAATAGTTTATAAATAATTTACTAACTCATTCTGAATGATCTTAAAAACCACCAACTATTCTTAAACAACTGGTTTGTAAATTATGCGATTCTTAATTTAGTAATGAAAAATTAATCCTTAACAAAGTATGAAAACACAAATATTAAGCTCATTATAAATGTGCTTATAAGTCAAGAATAGAGCATTTGTAGCTGCAGGTATAAACTGCTTACTAACGTTTATTAATGCAGAGTTAACGCTTAACAGATAATGAATTCACTATTTGCTAACGCGTAATAGATGATTCATAGCGTGTAGTTATTAAAAAGTGTTACCATTTTTTTCTTGTTTCTAGTCCAAATACCTACATTTCAAAGCAAAACAACATTATTTTGCTTACCCCACTGGCAGATAATTCTGCTTGTTTTAAGAAAAAACTCGTATTTCTGCCCTATGTCTTCTGAAGTTGAAAACAAAACAATATATTTTCACTTGATCTAAGGATTTGTAGATATTTGGACTAAAAACGAGAAAATGCAAAGTAAGAAAAGCATTTTTTGCAATGTAATTATTCAATTTCTATACACGAATACTGTTAGACTCCCCAGAAAATCAGTTCAAGCTATCTTGTAAAACTGTTTTCATTAGGGATGCTCCGATCAGCATTTTTGCAGCAGATGTCGAGTTCTGATTACGAGTTCTGCCTCCAAGCATGATACAGTGGAGATCTCTCCTGAAGTAAAGATGTTGAATATATTCCTTAAACATGTCTCTTATAACTATTTAGTGTGGACATGTAATGGTTGAAGCAGCTTCACAGAAAATTATAGATAAATCAGATCTATAAAAAAAACATGAAGAATTCAGCAGGTCTCAATGAGAAAAAGATTGGATAGCATATTTGATGCAGAAGAAGTTAAAATGCAATCCTATAAATTCATTACTTTAAAATAGGCCTATACACTACTGTTTATTGCAACAAGTATATTACAACAAGTTATATATTATTAAATATATTAAAGTAATATTATATTTAGAGCCGGTTTTTAGTGAACTTGCAATAGTCAAAAACACAGAACTTTCAGTTATTATATGTAAAAAGGCCTAAATACAAGTGTATTTGCAAGGCCATTCAAATATTTTGCTCATCTCTAACTAATTGATAGCAGCAGAATGATTGCGGCTCCGGACAGCTGCTGCGTTGGGAGTGCAGAAATCGGTCAAGCCCAGGCACATCATTTACCTCTTCACGCGTTCTAGCGCTGTGTAAACTCGTAAACAAACATTTGCGATCAGTTCATGAGATCGGCCAGATTGGCAAGTACTGATCGATGTGATTATCGGCCGATAGATGTGATCGATGTGATTATCGGCCGATACCGTTGTCTGGCCGATCGATCAGAGCATCCCTCCGAGTTTTCGTATTGCAATATTTAAATCGCAGAAAAACAAAATATCGCAATACCAGATTTTTCCAATATCGTGCTGCCCGAGTACTGAATGAAACCGATGGTGAACTGAATATTATCTTGGTCCTGAATTAATATTCCAGTCTAAGCACCAAACAGACAGTTAAACACCTAAAATGGAGGTTGATAGGTTGTTACATTTGACACCATGTAAATAAACATAATGAACATGGAATATTATATTTGTATAGAAATTAAGTCTTCAGTATGCTGGGTTATATGGTTTTTGACATTTAGTTTCTAATGTCTGTCAGTATGGCTTAAACTCAGGCATTTATAAATAATGGAGAGACAAAAAGTCATCTAGGGACACGTCCCAGGGCGTCTCATGCCTATGCATGTGGACATCTAAAGGTGTCCAAGACTGCAAAACCAAAGACATTATATGGACATTGCTTAAAGATTTGTATTTCTCATTCAGAAGATGTTTTTATATGATATATTATTTTGTATTTTGACCATTGTGTTTCTTTGTTTCCTAAAAACAATTTCTCCCCTCTCCCCTGCTATTATGGTGTCAACTGCCAATTTCCTTTGAGCAAATGTGGCTTAGTTTTCTAGGAAGAATAAGTGCAAGCTTTACTCCACATATTAGTATGTTTACATTTGTCATGTAAGAATATCGGCCACTTTATTAGGTACACCTACTAGTACCAGGTTGGACCCCCTTTTGCCTTCAGAACTGCCTTAATCCTTCGTAGCAAAGATTCATCAAGGTGCATCCATGATGCGAATCTCCCGTTCCACCACATCCCCAAGGTGCTCTGTTAGATTGAGGTCTGGTGACTGTGGAGGCCATTTGAGTACAGTGAACTCTTTGTCATGTTTAAGAAACCAGTCTGAGATGGTTATCCTGCTGGAAGTAGCCATCAGACGATGGGTACACAGTGTTCGGAAAGGGATGGACATGGTCAGCATCAATGCTCAGGTAGGCTGTGGCATTGACGCAATGCTCAATCGGTACTAACGGGCGCAAAGTGTGCTGAGAAAATATCCCCCACACTGTTACACCAACACCACCATCCTGAACTGTGGATACAAGGCAGGATGGATCCATGCTTTCATGTTGTTGATATCAAATTCTGACCCTACCGTCCGAATGTCACAGCAGAAATCGAGACTCATCAGGTCAGGCAACATTTTGACAGTCTTACATTGTCCAGTTTTGATGAACCTGTGCAGATTGTAGCCTCAGTTTCCCGTTCATAGCTGACAGGAGTGGCACCCGGTGTGGTCCTCAGCTGCTGTAGTTCATCCACCTCAAGATTTGACGTGTTGTGTATCCAGAGATGCTATACTGAAATACTCAGACCAGCTCGTCAGGCACCAACAACCACGTTCAAAGTCACTTAAATCACCTTTCTTCCCCATTCTGATGCTCGGTTTGAACTACAGCAGATCGTCTTGACGATGTCTACATGCCTAAATGCATTGAGTTGCTGCCAGGTGATTGGCTGATTAGAAATTTGCAAGCAGTTTTTTAATGAAAATTTAAAATTTAACGTGCAGTTGGACAGGTGTACCTAATAAAGTGACCTGTGAGTGTACTTGTCCTGTTTTCTGCAGCTGCATTGTCAGCTTTTTCCATTTTCCACCTTAATAGTACTCCCAAACATTGATTTTAGTGTACTCTCATCATTTGCTTTGCATTAATTGCACTCTTGAAAAGCCTTCATCTCTAAATACTCCTGTAGTGCTTTGTGATGTGAGAGTGTTTGAGAACAGGACCAACATACATAATCACATAATAAAACAAAAATCTCTGATGTCTCTCCAAACAACAGAGGACTGAGATAAAGCATCTATGATTAAAGGAGAAATGTCCTCAAATTGAATCATCGATAGCTCCAAAAATGAACTACCTCTCTGTCTGGCAAATGCATCTAAAAGTCTACATACATATATATATATATATATTAGGGCTGTCAATTTATTAAAAAATTAACACACTTTTGTTTGTGATTAATCATAATAGATCACGAAAAGCCGTATTTATTACAGAAATAAAAACACAGGCATGTAAGTGCCATTTGAATTTTAAAACAATCAATGCCAATAACAAACAAAAACTATTTCCATGTTGGATTCTAAGTGAACTACAAAAAAATCCAAAATACAGGCATTGCAAGTATGGAATTGGAAAAATAATAATAATAATAATAATAATAATAATAATAAAGTATTGAATACAAACAATTGTATTCATTGTAAAGTTGAATTGCGAGTTGAGAACATTAATTATAAAGTAGAAACAATTTTGCTTAGTCCTCCTTAACATTTAGCCAATTGCTAAGACAGTCCAGTCTATTGACATTATCGGGTGACAACACACACACACACACACAGAGAGAGAGAGAGCGAGAGCGCAGTACAGCGCACTCCCTTCAGATCATCACCACGCACGACTACGGTTCTTAAAGTATGGCTGTATTTCTCAAGCAAGGATTCTGATACAGCAACGCGAAGCAGACGCTTTACAAAAGTTGCGTGTAGGGGGGAAACACGTCAAACTTAATGAAACATTTGAGGGTGCTTGGAATCAACTTAGAGAGGAATGGGCTGTCTTTGACAGCTTGCGACATCATCTGGCACTTTCACTGAGTACATTTACATGGATCCATATTGTCCATATTATCCTTTATCCATATTCCTTTGCTTATTAAACACACGCAGGGCTGGTGTTACACCATATTCTGTGACCGTCGAAATCTGTGACCCTAGAGGGCGTGGCCGCATAATCTACGTAAACTGCGTACATTCGCCCTTTTAAACCAACGACGGCAAAGTCTATAAAAAACATTTGCTTAGAATAGCTGTTTATTCGTATTCATTGCATAAATGCATACTTGCTCGCCCAGAACACAGGTGTTGTTTACATGTGGTCAAATATAGCAATTTATGTATTTTATTAATATTATTATATTAATAAATATTAATACTATATCGATCACGTGTTGTTTACGTGTTGGTCAACATCAAATGAAGATCAGTTTTTATTCTTTTATTCAATCTTTCTAATATTTTTTATATTTATATTATAAAATTATACTTTACTATCTATCTATCTATCTATCTATCTATCTATCTATCTATCTATCTATCTATCTATCTATCTATCTATCTAGCTGTATATCTATCTATCTATCTATCTATCTATCTATCTATCTATCTATCTATCTATCTATCTATCTATCTATCTATCTATCTATCTATCTATCTATCTATCTATCTATCTATCTATCTATCTATCTATCTATCTATCTATCTATGTAGGGTCACAGATTTCGACGGTCACAGTCATTTTGTGTGACATTGCCAGTGAGAAGATTTATTTCCCCCTGCAGCTTAACAGCCAAACCCAACATGACTGCATCAACAAGGTGTTGTTGTTGTTTTATATAACAGATTTGACCAAACTGACATAATGAGTAAATTTCAGTAAACACAGCTGTGGACTGAACAATATCTCCCTGAAGCCAACCATTTACACAAACTGATCAAAACCAAAGAAACTCGAAGTCACAGAATGGCCACAGTAGTTATGTGTACATCTATCTAAATCTAAAACAATTTCAAAAAATCTTTTTTCACATTCTCATTATGGGGTATTGTGTGTGGAATTTTGAGGAAATAAATTAATTAACTTTTGGAATGAGGCTGTAAAAAAATGGGGGAAAAGGGAAGCGCTATGAATACTTTCCGGATGCACTGTATGTTTTTCTCAGAATTACCATATAATTTACCAAATATGTGTTGCATAATTATATATATATATTTCTTTTTTTATCACAAAATAAGTAACTGCTGTGAGTAAAAAGCTAAATGTTTGACAAATGATGCTGAGGATGTCCCAATATGCTCGCCCTATAATGAATGAGGCTTATATTCACTGTATATTTCGAGGCTTTTAACTACATTGTTTGCATAATCATAGAAAATCAGTTTGCAGTGTAACTGGTCGCCATGACAACTTTGCACACTTGCTGATCCCATTAGACATGGTATTCATGAAGTTTGTTCTCATTCACTTCACAGGGACTCCATTATTGAGATGTGATTTGAACTGTTTCTGCCTCTAAAATATCTAGAGATCACCTGCCTTACCAGTTATCCAGACAGACAAGGACTGGGTCCATCTAACGAATATCTTTTATTATTCATCTGAATTATTCATTTCGGAATCATTATCCATGGAGAGTAAATACATGTCTCCTTTGCTTTGAAAACTACAGATTCAGTTCAGTTCTCAGATCTGTTCTCATTATGGCATCTTGCTTTGGAGTGATTTGAAGAGGTATGAATCGACTTTTTTTTCACATTTTTGCCACCTCATATTAAAATGCTTTCAATTATCTTTTTCATCACATCATTCTACAATTTACTTCATCTCAGCTACATTTTATTATAAAAAATGTTTCCATAACAGTCCAATTAATGTTATAAAAACACTATTTTTTTATAATGTTTTAGCATTCAAAATTTTAATATATCCATGCCAGGCATTACATTTGGAGAAAACCAGGCACCGCTAATCACCAGTCTAATACCATCCCTACAGTGAAGCATGGTTGTGGCAGCATCATGCTGTGGGGATGTTTTTCAGCAGCAGAAACTGGAAGACTAGTCAGGATTGAGGGAATGATGAATGAAGCAATGTACAGAGACATCCTGAATAGAAAAATGCTCTTGACTGGGGTGATGGTTCATCTTCCAGCAGGACAAAAGCACATCGCCAACATATCAATGGAGTGGCTTCACAACAACTAGGGGAAAGTCCTTGAGTGGCCCAGCCAGAGCCCAGACCTAAATCCTATTGAATCTCTCTGGAGAGATCTGAAAATGGCTGTACACCATTGCTTTCCATCCAACCTGATAGAGCTTAAGAGGTACTGCAAAGAGGAATGGAAAAAAGATATTCATTTTCCTTTGACTTTGTCCCTTTATTCATCAGGGGTCACCACAGTGGAATGAACCGCCAACTTCATTCATTCATTTTCTTTTCCGCTTAGTCCCTTTATTAATCCGGGGTCGCCACAGCAGAATGAACCGCCAACTTATCCAGCATTTGTTTTTTACGCAGCGGATGCCCTTCCAGCTGCAACCCATCTCTGGGAAACATCCGTACACCGTACATCATTCACACTCATACACTACGGACAGTTTAGCCTTACCTAACCGGAGCACCCAGAGAAAAACTCACGCGACCACGGGGGGAACATGCAAACTCCACACAGAAATGCCAACTGACCCAGCCGAGGCTCGAACCAGCGACCTTCTTGCTGTGAGGCGAACGTGCTACTCACTACACCACTGTGGCGCAACCGCCAACTTATCCAGCATATGTTTTACACAGCGGATGCCCTTCCAGCTGCAACTCATACACTAGGGCCAATTTAGCTTAACCAATTCATCTATAGCACGTCTTTGTAGTGTGGGTGAAAACGGAGCACCCTGAGGAAACCCACGCCAACACGGGGAGTACAGGCAAGCTCCACACAGAAATGCCAACTCACCTATCCGAGGCTCGTACCAGCGACTTTCTTGCTGTGAGGCGACCGTGCAACCCACTGAGCCACTGTGACGCCATATAGTAATTTTATATCCCTCATTTAGCTTGTTGAGTGCACCAGGAGGACCAGAGTTAAAAACCTAAATGTGTCAAGCTTAAGTATTTGTGAATTCCTAGCCATTCGTCTCCGCAGATGCTGTCAATTTCTGTCAGGTTAGTTGGACGCTGTCATTTTCAGGTTTCTCCAGAGATGCTTGATAGAGTTTAATTATGGTCTGGAAACTTGCTCAACACTTAAAGCATTTGCAAAGCATCAAAACTGAGATGTTTTATATTGCAACAGGCAAGTTCTGCTGCTTATTTACAAACTTGAACAATAGGACATGGCAGTTTCAACTTAAAGTCTCCTATTTCTTGAGCTCATAATGGTGGAAGCCATAATAAGTACTAAATGTACTGCAAGTTAGAACTCAACTGACAAAAAGTTTGGAACAGTCAGAGTTTCAAGTACTGGTTCACCCCAAAAAAGAAATAATATATAATTCTAATTTGTACTGCATGTCTGTCTCCCACATTTTTTATGCAAAATGAGTTTTCACTTTTTTTTTAATGATGTTATTCACTAGTTGGTAAGCTTCCCTTCCACTTCAGCTCTAAAATGTCAATCGTACTTTGAGTTAATTTCAAGTACACCACCAGCTCTAATGTGTGTTTAATGTGCCCGATTTGCAAAAAAACACTTTTGTACGTCACATGATCCAATAAATTTGAATTTAAGTGCAACACGTTTTAAAATTGAATACCTGATTAGTTTTTGTCCTCACAAAATTACACTCTAAAAAGGTCCTGTTTTTCCATTGATGGCTCAACAAAGAACTTGTAAAATTCAAATAATGTCTTTATGGAAAATTGTTCTTTAGATTTATAAAATTATTATTTACTGCAAAAACTTTGTTTTTTTTTATCAGTGCTGGCTTCTCTGTGGAAGCTGTGGACACTCAAGAGATGTCCAAAGAAATGTCCCCCAGCAACTCTCGCATGACTTTGGTGTGATTAGGATCATTAGCTATGTTTCCATCCAAAACTGCAAATGAACTTTATGCACAAAACTGGATTATCGCATAAAAGACGTGCGAATAAAGCAGTGTTTCCTTCCAACGAGTCCAAGCGAGTCCAACGAGTCACTTCCTGATTAACTGGCGCCAAATATCAACAGTAAAAACGTAATTTGCTGAAGTAAGAGAAGATGTGTGAATTTTTTTCTTCATTTAATAAATGACTTGTGCCTCAGAAGGCAATCGTGACACGCAGTGAACACACGGTGGCGTTTGAAGGTGTCAGACGCGGAGCACAGATGCTCTTGATTCTGGAGGTCATTAATAATATAATAACACAACTACTTAAACGGTAAGGCGTTTTAGAATGACCAAAACAACATTTCAGATGTTTTACAGTGTTCAACCTGCTGGTTTGTCCATTTACACATCACATGACCTTTGTTAATGTGCACAATTTATGGCGTAAAAGTCATCTTTTCTTATCGAATAAAAAGTTTATCCTACTCAGTTATATGCATATTTTCTTATGCGCAATTTCAAAATTCATTCACATCATGGCGTTTCCATCAACCGTTTTTTTATCTGCATATCCTAAATGAGAATTCAAGAGTTTACACTTAGCTGATGATTGGTAATAAAGCTAGTTTGGCATGCTGTCCCGGGAGAGAGCCCCGAGCTCATAAGATCCTCGAGCCCGGGGCTCCCTCCGGTTGCAAGGCGAGAGGGTAGTGTGAGCTCAGGTAGATCTCGAGAACTCCCCTGCTGGAGTAGCTGAAGGACAGATAGTGATTGTTCTTAGGAGATAGCTTCTTACTAGAAACATGTCTATGGTGTCTATTTGGATTAGTCAATTAACTTAGGTTGCATGTTTTTGGACGGTGAGAGGAAACCAGGGAGCCCGGGGGAAACCCATGTGAGCACAGGGAGAACCTGCAAACTCCACACAGAAACGTCGGCTGGTTCGGTAAGGACGGAAACCAGGGACGTTCTTGCTGTAAGGCAACAGTGCTAAGCACTGGGCCACCGTGTCACCCTTCTAGAAAGGAGGAGGAATAGGGGTGGAAGGGGGGGTCCTTCAAAGCGAAGATAGCTGTGATATGCAACCAAGGGTATTTATAGTAACTTAGGAATCGTCTGATTGGTGCGTGGTGAATTGGATAATGCAGGTCAGCTGCTAGCAATCATAAGCACGTGATCCTCTCGAAATTTGTTTATGAATAAACTCCACTAAAAATCAGTGGATGGAAACGCAGCTGGTGTCCTGTTGGAAAGTGAACCTTCAGTCCAGCCTGAGATGTGCACTTTGAACCTTATTTTAATGAAAGACATCTTTTTATTTTGCTGATTTTCCACTCTGATTTTCCCCCTTTTACTTTTTCCCCCTCTGACCAGACAAATGGCACCACCACCAACATTCATAGCTGTGTTTGTATAAACTGTTTAGATGGGAGCTTGTAACTGAGTCTAATAAAACCAGAGAATCTGAGGAAAATTCTTATGGTTTTTATAGGATTTTATGAAAATCATGTCAGTTTTCATGTGTCTTCTTTGAGAATGATTTCCTTGTGGCCATTCTACTGTATATTGAATCCCAAATCAGTAAAGTATTGCAGCTCTGACTATTCTCCTGTACGTTCCTTTAATTGCATTTTATGATATATGAATGGGTTATATAGGAAGAGTCGCTTGCTGCATTTTCCAAAAGCAATGTAAGGCTGAGTAGATATATGATTGTGCGACTGGTCTTAATAGTACGTTCTGTTTCCCAATAACATCTTGACTTGAGTAGCACTTGAAAATTTTCATAGATCTAAGAATAGGCGAGAGTAGACAGCAAGCGACGGATTTCTGTGACCCTCCAAGGACAGACGAGCCTCGAGTTCTCCAACCTCCGCCGCCTAGACTGCAGCTAGAGCTGCGTATCGATGGATTACTCTTCTGTGTTTGGACTCTAAGTAGTGAATATTAGACAACTCTGAACTGAACTGAACTCAAACATTAATAAATAAACTGACATTTTCAATTTACTATAACCTTCTATGTGAAGCTGCTTTGACACAATCTACATTGTAAAAGCGCTATACACATAAAGGTGAATTGAATTGAATTAATCATTAAAGCCCTACGTGCATTGTATGAGGACAGTCGGCAGTAACTTATTTCAAGTACAGTCCTATACAGAAATCTGCTATATATACACACTCACCCGCCACTTTATCAGGTACATCTCGTTAACACAAATTTCTAATCAGCCAATCACATGGCAGCAACTCAATGCATTTAGGCACGTAGACATGGGCTGTTTCTCAATATGCGTTCTTCAGCGTTCTTGCGTTTCATCATCAGCTGCCAAAGTTCAGTTCCAAAACTCAGGACCGCAAGGATGGAGGATGCATGAAAGTTCCCCGATGTGTTCTTAGTATCGAGGACGCATTGATGCAGACTTGAGCACCGAATGAAGTCATTGCGACTGGAGGTGGAAAGCACAGCATTTTATATAGATTTATTATTAAAGTTCAGAGATATAACTTATTTACCTCAGGAGTTTCCCTAAATAAAACGGTGACAGTAAACATTTCCATGAAAATCGTAATAAAGGCATAAACACATTAAGGGTGTTTAAGGTTGCTGAAATTCGTATTGAAATCTGTTTTATTTGTGTTGTGCAACGTATTTGTAAGGTTTTTATGCAGAGTATATATTGTGAAAAGGGGAATAACAATAAATGGTTGTATGAATGATGTAATGTTTAAATAATTGTCCGTTAAAAATGCGTGAGGGTCATGTGACCATCAGGAAGAACACAGCATCTCATTCCTCCGAGGACGCGTTCTCTGTTCTCTCTGTCTCCCAAGTTTGTTCTTCCGAGGTGACCTAGCAAGTACGTTCTCTGCGTTCTTGGAATTGAGAAATGGTCAAGACGATCTGGTGTAGTTCAAACTGAGCATCAGAATGGGGAAGAAAGGTGATCTAAGTGACTTTGAACGTGGTTGTTGGTGCCAGACGGACTAGTCTGAGTATTTCAGAAACTGCTGATCTGCTGGAATTTTCATGCACAACCATTTCTAGGGTTTATAGAGAATGGGCCAAAAAAGAGAAAATATCTAGTAAGCGGCAGTTCTATTGCGCAAAAGCCTTGTTGATGCCAGAGGTCAGAGGAGAATAGCCAGACTGGTTTAAGCTGATAGAAAGGCAACAGTAACTCAAATAACTAAATCCAAAAGAGCACCTTTGGGATTTGGTGGAGCAGGAGTTTCGCATCATGAATGTGCGGCTGACAAATCTGCAGCAACTGCATGCTAATATTATGTCAATATGAACTAAAATGAAAGTAAAATAAGAAATATTTCCAGTACCTTGTTGAATCTATGCCACAAAGGATTAAGGCAGTTCTGAAGGCAAAAGAGGGTCCAACCCGATACCAGTAAGGTGTACCTAATAAAGTGGCCAGTGAGCATGTGTATATGTGTGCATATATGACATACATTATTTTATATATGTGAAATGTAAACATGAACTTGTATGTCATTTGTGTAATTTGCATATACAGTAATATACTGCCATAGGTCTATTTCTTTATAGGGTGTGATTATAATAAAAAGTTTTGTACTTTATTGCACACTATGTTACTCTGTTTTTTACATGAACATAAATGAAATAATACAAAGGACAAAATCTAACAAAAATAGAAATACACATCTAATTAAATAAAATTATAAAAAATTATAAAACAGTTAAAAAAAGAATAGAATTAGTTTGAAAGATTGTGGAAAATATGAATAAAAATAACCTTATGTTCTTTTAACTTAATTTTTCCATTCATTTTGTGCCTCATTTTGCAACTCTATATTTAGCACTTTTGAAATAGACAGCAACTGCTTAGTAGCAGAGAAAATGAGTTAGTAGAACTACAGTAGTTCTGGCTCGATCATGTTTGGGAAATGCAAATGGAATTGCAATAAGCATTCCTTGCATGTATAGAACGCTCTGTACATGCAAAGCCAAGATACATCGTTATCAGGAAACCTGGCCCTGTTTGTTCAAACCTCATACAGTACATTTAACTCTGAACTCTTAATGCAGTACCATTTTTGTTATTACAGATGCAGATGAATTAATAAATAAATAAAACGACTATTTAAGTATATGGTATGGAGTATTTAAGTATATGGCATGGAGTATGACAGTCGACATCATTCTCGCTCGAGGACATGTCAAAGTAACGCTGTACGGGTCGTTCACATATCATATGAAAAGTACTTCTCACAAAACAGATGCTTTAAACACAAAAATACTTGTGTATAAATGTTGTATGAACATGATTTGATTATAACTGCAGATCAATGATGTGCGAAATAGCCTACTGTAACTTCTGCAATTATGTAAAATAAATAAATGCAGCATATATGAACACATACAGCCCCTTACAGTCTCCAATACTTTACCAATTACAGAAAAACTGTACACAGCATACATTTAGTCCTTATTTGGGTTCAAAAACAACACGCAACATATAGCCCACAATCAGTGCAAACCTCTCATCTGTATCTTTAATCTTCACCAGCACACGTAACCTCTTGTTAAAAAGTAACTCTCTTATTCTAACTTCATAATAGTCCAAAAGGTGATGATAATGCTTCAACATGGCAGTTTATTCATGCTTTAGGTTGCTGAAAGAATCATTTGCTCCTTTGTTTTATTTCAGCTTCTCCTTTTTTTCCGCTTTACTTTCCCATTTAGTCATTTCTGAAAGTATCGAATGTTAAAAGTACAATAACTATGTGCACGTTATTATCATGAGCTCAAGAAATTTGTTATTTCAAATATAGACGTGCGGCGAGTGCACACGATAAAGCGACACCGCACATGCTCACAGGGTAGATTCTGCTTTTCTTGGCTTTGTGGCTGTTCATCAAGACCACGACAAGGTGTGTTTAAGCACAGGTTGACCGTGGTTTGTTATAATATGTATATATTATTAAGGTGGAATGTCTCGGCTGTGTATTTAAAAATGGTCCTTACTTTTTTTTTATTCTCCTAGGTTGTGCATGCGCTAATGACATGTCTGTGGAAACCAATAGCGTTCAGCTGAGCATCTTGCACCACCTTTACATTACATTACATTTTGGTACCCTTTTGTTGTGCTAGGTACCCTTTCAAAACAGTACCCAAAAAGTGGTATGGTACGGTTCGCTTTGTGGTACCTTTTGAAAGTGGAAGCAGCTATAAAAGAATACCGAACCGTACCTTACCACTCAGTGGAAACAGGCCATTAATGTAGTAAGGGTAATGGGTAATGGTGTGTAGTACAATATTTTACAGTCAACAGCTTCAAATGTGCTAAAACCTTAACCCCACGATTTAAACTTAGAAACAATTAATTCTTACTTCCTGAATTAACCGTTATAACAAATTATAGACTTAAAATCACAATTTCATAAATGGAATAATTCTTGTGAAACCAGTTTTAGAAAATGTAGAAAATGGTGACTCTTGCTAGGGAAAGAATAAATTAGCAGATATACATTTACATTAAACTTTCTATACACATATTTACTGTGTAAATGTACAGACAAAATATATGTTAATGATGACTGAGACTTTTGTTTCCTAAGAGTATAATATGAAAAAGTGTACTTAGGACCTAAACAGTCTTCAAGATAATCAAGCTCCAATTTTAACCATTCTTCTCATTTGATAAATGCTGTTAAATAGGAAAGATTTGGAATATAATTGTCATTATCTTAATCTTAATCTTACCTTAATCTTCTTTCTCGTTTACCAGGTTGAGCAACACCAAAAAGCAGGCTGTCCATACTGTGATGGGGATCTGGATGGTGTCATTCATTCTGTCCACCTTGCCCGCTGTGGGCTGGCACGATACCACGGAGCGATTTTACACCCAAGATAACTGTCGCTTTATTGTGACAGAGATTGGCTTGGGCTTTGGCGTCTGCTTCCTGCTGCTGATCAGTGGGAGTGTGGTAATGGGTGTCATCTGCATCGGAATTGCCCTCTTCCAGACCTTTTCCATCCAGATGGGCCAAAATGTTGACAAGAACAAATTTAACGTGCCCACCATCGTTGTGGAGGATGCTCAGGGCAAGAGGCGCTCGTCTATTGATGGCTCGGAGCCCATAAAGACATCCCTACAGATCACCTATCTGATCAGTGGAATTGTTTTCATATATGATTTTCTAACTGGATTCCCCATATTGGTGAGTGTTTGATTTGATTAATAATTACATTGATGACAATGATTTCATTAATTAATGCTATGGTTAGTCATTAATGACAGCTTCTGTACATCAGACAGAGGTGGGTAGAGTATCCAAAATCTGTACTCAAATAATTGGAATGGAAATACTTACTCAAGTAAAAGGAAAAGTAACTACCTTAATGGTTACTTGAGTAACCAAAGTAAAGAAGTATCCAATGAAAAAAACTACTCAAGTTACTACAGTAGTTAGTATTGAGTTCTGATCTGGAATGTGTTTCCCAAAACCATCGTTAGCCAACTAAGGTCGTAAGTTCCGTCATTTAGCGATTTGGTGTTTCTTGAATCCAATGTTATAATGAAAATCCCAAACAGCATCACATTCTTGTGTGGTTGCAACTACACCTCTTGAGCTGTAGTTATCAGCATAGTTCCTGACTGTGTTTTATTCCAAGTCATCGTTAGCCAACTAAGGTTGTAATTTCCGTCATTTATCGATTTGATGTTTCTTGAATCCAACGTTATAACCAAATTCCCAAACAGCGATCTTGTGTGGTTGCGACCACACCTCTAGAGCTGTAAATATAAGCATAGTTCCTAGCAGTGTTCTATTCCAAGTCATTGTTAGCCAACTATGGTCATAAGTTCCGTCGTTAAGCGATTTGGTGTTTCTTGAATCCAACGTCATAGCGGAGTCGCAAACAGCGTCACAATCTTGTGTGGCTGCGAGTACACCTCTTGAGCTGTAGTTATAAGCATAGTTCCCAGCTGTGTTTATTTCCAAGTCATCATTAGGCAACTAAGATCATAAGTTCTGTCATATAGCAATTTGATGTTTCTTGAATCCAACGTTATGACGAAATTCCCAAACAGCGTCACAATCCTGAGTGGTTGAAAGTACACTACTAGTGCTGTAGTTATGAGCATAGTTCCTGGCTGTGTTCTATTCCAAATCATCGTTAGCCAACTAAGGTCGTAAGTTTCGTTTTGTAGCGATTTGATGTTTCTTGAACTCAACGTTATAACGAAATTCCCAAACAGCATTGCAACCTGTGTGGTTGCAAGTACACCACTAGAGCTGTAGTTATCAGCATAG
>CAIGQQ010006936.1:2039290-2050144 GCA_903798035.1 Danio albolineatus
TCAACGTTATAACGAAATTCCCAAACAGCGTCACAATCCTGTGTGGTTGCAGCTACACCTTTAGAGCTGTAGTTATCAGCATAGTTCCTGGCTGTGTTCTATTCCAAGTCATCGTTAGCCAACTAAGGTTGTAAGTTCTGTCCTTTAGTGATTTGGTATTTCTTGAATTCAACGTTAGAACGAAATTCTCAAACAGAGTCGCAATCTTGTGTGGTTGCAACTAGACCTCTAGAGCTGTAGATATAAGCATAGTTCCTGGTTGTGTTAAGACACATGATTTACGCAGCAGATGCCCTTCCAGCTGCAACCCATGACTGGGAAACCCCTATACACACCCACTCACACACACTAATTTAGCTTACCCAATTCACCTATACCAGATATCTTTGGACTTAAACCCACGCGAACACGGGGAGAATATGCAAACTCCACACAGAAATGTCAAATGACCCATCTGAGGCTCGAACCAGTGACCTTTTTGCTGTGAGGCGATCGTGCTATTCACTGCGCCACCGTGACGCCACCTATCTTTATATTTAAATATAATTTAATTGTAATCACGCTTTAAATGAATGATATGTGCTGGGCCATCCAAATTATCCATCCAAGTTGAATTAAAAACATCACACTAGGCAGTTCGACTTATTTAGTTTTATGAAAAATGGATATAAAAATGTGCAGATGTTGAGAATGAACGTTTAAAATGAGCGTATGTAGGGTTCGATGTTTGTCATTGTAAATGTTATTCGTTACTACCCACCTCTGACATCATATTTTAAACAACATCTGAAGTATGATCGGTGGTTTATGTTCTGATCACAATGCTTTTCTTCTAGACAAAACTGGCTTGTGTGTGAAATCTAAATGTTTCTATTGTTCAATGTTATTGACAGCCAGTCTTAAAGTATTGGATGTAGAGCTTTGGATGACAACAATGTGTGAAGGATTTTCTTCTTATTTGTTTTCTTTGTCATTCATGATTATATGATTAATTACATGTTATGTAAATTTAATATTGTTTCCCTCAGTGTCCAATTCATATACATCATTTATGACCCACAATAGCATTATGGTAAATCATAACTTTATCTATGTCTGGCGCATTGGTAAATGTCTTGGTTTTAACCTTGGTTCACTGAGAAGGCAGTGAACAGTGTCAGTAAATGATGTTTGGGAACAGCCTCCAGGTATGACATTTGTCTTAAGCCTATTCAGGAAATCAGGGTTACATATGTTGCCTTTTATAGGTCCACTTGATGTTTCGTCAGTAGCTAACACTGTCAGACCACTGCATAACCGCAAAAGAATTGTCGCTAGTGTTCCTGGGCCTCCTGCCTAAGGAAATATGGAAATACTGTATGTGCCTTGGATACATTTTGAGAACTGAGAAATACGTACCTTGGGTTAAATGTACTTGCAGTTTAGTCCACTAGAGGCTGCTGTGTACATTTCTGCCTATCTTAATGTCCTGCACGTGTCCATGAGTGAAGCTGGTCAGCTTGTCAATGTGCATAATATATCAGCTTGATAGGCTACCGACTGTCCTACCCACCTCCTAAACCCAACCAATAGTGTTTTCAAAAGCAAACCAGAAGAGAAAAGCCATCACCGCCACATGCTTCTGCCTCGATCTCGGGGTGCTTTCACACCTAGACGTTTATTTTAGAACCTGGCACGCTTGCACCCTTAGCTTGGTTTAGGGCATATGTGAACACTGCAATTGCGCTCTGATCTGTGCCAAAATAATCAGTCTGAGACAGCCTGAATGAGGTGGATTAAAACAAACTCAATGTAGTGAGATTGTAATACGATCCAAGGAACTAACGAACCAGGCTATATCCAGACTCCCTAGTTTTTCGAGATTCCGCGATCGCGGAATCTAATGCAAAATCGACAAATATCAACAATGTACCAAGCTAAGGGTGCAAACGTGCCAGTTTCTGAAATAATCGTCTAGGTGTAAAAGCACCCTGAGATCGAAGCAGAAGCCTTTGGCCATGATGGCTTTTCAATGCAAAATTCCCAATTAAGGCAAAATAATCTCGTAAAACATCGAATTCCGAACCATAAAATCTAAATATATTTATTTCAGTTTGCATTGAATTGTTTTACATGACTCATAGACATTACTTACACAGCACATGTGAAGCATCCCATTACATGGGGGCGTGGGGGTGTTGTGCAGCCTGTGCAGTAAGCAGACGCATATGAAGCGTGAGTGATTTACATGTGAAGTCAACGCAAAGATGCGATTAGACATCCTGTGGCGCAAATTGGGTGTTTTGTGCGTTAGACACGCTTCAGACTGCAAAAAAAGTGTGATTTAACATCTAAAAAATGAAGCAATGGAACAGAATGAACAGCAAGCTGCTTACAATGATGGAGACTGGTTCAAGGATGACGGCCGCCGGACTTGACCGAATTGAATGGCGTTATTTGTGCTTTACACGTATGTAGGCATGGGCCGGTATAAGATTCTGACGGTGTGATAACCTTGGATGAAAATATTATGGTTTCACGGTATGATGGTATTGTGTTTATTGCTCTAAAATATATTCTTTTTAAATGTCTGACTAAAAAACAAAACCTTTTTCACCTTTAAACACAATATATTTTATTTTGAGAAACATCTATAATATTTTGGAGCAGTAAACATGTCAGGCTGAATAATTCAAGTGAATCAATGACTTCTGCTGTCTTCATTTGTTTCAAAAACACAGATTTCTTTACAATTTACACCTAAAAAACCAACAAAAAAATGTAAATAAAAAATATTACCCATACCTTAGGAATGGTATAGCAGAAAATTTTGGCGGTATGGAAACCTTGACTTTTCCATACCGCGGTATACCTTGAAAACGGTTATCGTCCCATGCCTACACGTATGGCTGGTTTTATGGTGTTCATGAAATTGATAAGTGATTTCGTTTGACTCTTTCCCTGCAGTTAACTAGAGGAAACGCTTCCCTGCGATGAGTTTTACAGCAAAGTTTGAGGTGTATTACAGTAGGGGAAGCTCTAGCACATTTTCTGAGTAAGGTACATGTCAGATGCTCCGAGGAGCAAAATCTGAGTTTGTGCATAAAAATTATACAGCCTTTCTTTGGCTTAATACCTAATGTTTTAAATCTGATTTAGATTTTGTCTTGACAAGAGACTAAAATAAAGAAGCTTTATTTTATCAAAAAAAAATAACTACATTTGAACAGTGAAATTATGCATTTAAAAATATATACAAATAATTATATACACTGTAAACTGATCAATTGATAAAAATCCCATTTACATGTAAGCCTACAGTTTACAGCAGTTGTTTTCCTTTTTTTCTTCTTCTTCTTATTTTTCTAGATATTATTCATGTTTTAATATGACTAAATACATGAAGCCATTCAGAACAATCTGGGCACAAATGAGTTAATCCCATTGTTCTGTCGTTCTTATAAAAATGATAATGTAAAGCTTTCTTAACAGGTTACTGAGAGAATCTCTATTTTATGTTACTTAAAACAGTAACTCAAAACTTGGAATGGTAAAACTAGCTGTCTTCCCCTCTCTCTCTTCTTTTTAATGCCTCCCTTTAAACTTTAATCTATCCTAATTTTGCCTGCGTCATCTCTTGAGCCTTGCCATCTACCTGATTATGCACGAAGCTCAGAATTGGTCTGTGAAGTGCTGCGTTTCTGAATAACTGGCAAACTTCTTAAGGGGACACAGACACTCTCTTGGCTCAGGGGGGGGGGGGTGCTTTTGTTTTAGTGTGCATCCTAATATATTACTGTGCAGAGAGGCAATACCAAAAACATACAAAGTATTGGGTTCTGCTAGGCCCCTTAGGTAGGGCCCTTAGAAACATCCTAATTTCCTGTTATAATGGCACCCCTGCACAGCACAGTTCATCAAGCATTGAACATACACATAGACTGATAGAGGAATATGATCTAAAATCTGTTTAAGCTGATAAAACAACAGAACTGAATCAAGTCCACGACCAGATGATAAAATCTGACAAAGGTGTGCTGAGAGCCCCAGAATGCCACCGCACAAAGGTTATTTAAAGATGCACCCTAAGATAATGGCTAAAAAGCACGATTTTAGTAACCTAAGCCTTCAGCAGAGAAGGAGCTAAATCTATTCAGCATGGGCTCACTGATAAGGCCTGTAAAACCACCGATCCTGCCAAGGGATTTAAAGGCCAAAAACAAGTCTTGAGAATCAGAAATCTATTTGAAGCTTACTCAAGCCTTTCAAACTGATGCACTATAAAAGCCCTCTCGCTCCTTAGATAAGTCTTTAGAAGGAACACATGTGTCTTAGTAAGTTCTTAGCCATTTCATTGCAGAAAAGAAACAAGTGAATGGCTCCCCAACAAAACACCACAAACTGGTGTGTGTTCAGCAGCAGTCACCACCCGAATCAAACCCGAAGTTTCTACATTTCTGGATATTATTATTCAGCTTTACTTTGTTTTATCATCCAGTTGAATTAAGCGTTGATGTTACAGAAGGAAAAAGTTCTGCTTGGTTTAGGTCATGTGTTTTTTTTCTTCTTTTTTTTATCTCATCTGATGGTGTTAGTTTGGTTATATAGAGCAGTGGTCCTCAACCAACGGGCTGCAGACTGGTACCGGTCCGTAGATTAATTGGTACCTGGCCACACAAGAAATCATTAATTATTTCTGCTTTATTTATTATCTGAGTCTGAAGGATCTTTTATTTTGAAAAATCTTTTATTTTGAAAAATGACTGTATTCTTTGCTTGCATCTCGGTCACTTGAGCACCCGAATTTAACCCACAAGCAGCAAAATGAGTAAGAAACAGATGTAATAGGAAAGATTTTTTGCTAAGAGGAAAAGGCCCAGTGAAGGACCCGCGAACTGCCTAGGAAAATCAATAAATCAGGTGAATCCACTGTGTCTGTGCAAGAAGATCACCTACTGGAGATCACAAATGATGTTGACTTTTTAGGGGCCGTTCGCATAGCGTGTCTTTTCTAGAGTTCACACAAATTTGTTATTTCCAATAGAGGTGCGCGGCTTGCACACGCAAACGGCGTGACATGCTTGCACCTTCCAGACGCCCCCAGATAAATGAATGCTGTGAGCTCCACGCGAGTCACGTGACAAGAACTGACTGATCAGCTTCATACTTTGTATGGAATAAACACATTTGGGAAGACTAATTATCTCATTATAGATGAACACAGAACACTCAAACACTGCTATGCTTTGTAATTTTCACTATGAATAAAACTTGTATCAGAGTGACAGCAATGTTTTGTCAGCTTGTCGTCCTCTGAAAAAATTGCAACCTACGAAATCATATAGAGAAGTACTTGGTGCAAGATGGATTGTTAACCCAAGGTTCACATAGTCTTGGATCTGCCCTGTGTCGAGGGCAAATTGTTGTTGTGGTCATTGATGAATCAAGAGTACAAGACTTTATAGTCTTTTATAGCATAGAATATAGCATAGATCCCCAGATTGCCTGTCAATCAAACTGTCTGCGTAGTGTCAATTGATGGAGCTTTGGTTCCTTGCCCACACCAACTGATGTATGCCAAATCAAATGCGATGTAAATACAAGACTCACTCAATCGTTCAACTCAATTAATTTTTAACTCTGATTCAACCGATTCCCTCTTTAAGGGCCGACCAGTTTCTGACATGCCATCCAACCATCAGATTACTGATTGGGGGAGTTTAATCACCTCTCTGTGCCCCCTGAACACTGCACAAATACCACAGCATGACTAATAACGCACAACTAATATGAAATTTGGCCTGATACAAAGAAAAGTTACAGGAATCAGAATTAGGCTCTAAATTGAACCCAAAATCTCATATATTTGGTCAGCTTAAATGTTTTTTTTTTTTGCTAATTGATTATTTTCAGCAGCATTAATCAGCAAAACATTTGTCCGGTTCAGTGTAGTTCAGTTTATGTTCTGCTCCACAATATGGCAGACTGATGACACATCGTGAAATCACTCTATTGATGGATTTTGTACGCATGTGTTGTGGTTGTGTGTACCAAGACATCACTTTTGTGCTCAAAGGGCACTGTAGTGTGAAGCATGAGCAAGAAACTGTTAGTCAAAAACACATGATTGAACTTCTGTTTCCAAAAATGAACTGTTAAAGCACAATTAGTCACTGAGAGCGATACACAGTCACAGAAGCAAAATGGGTTAAACTCCAATTGTCAGTCACATCTAAACTCAATGAAACAGGCAAACAATGACTATGATGCAACCTAACCACATCTCACTGCCAAAAAATCCACTCAGAGTCAGAAGAAGTAGCGGACAGAATCATGCACTGCAAGGTTGATTTGAGTCCCAGCTGACCCAGGATTTTTTTCTATGTGGAGTTTGTACGTCTTCCATCCATCCAATCCTTTGAACTGTAGTTATTCATGCAAGCAATCCAGACATTTTATCAGTAGACATAACCCTCACCTTAATTCCCCCACTATAATCAGTATTTAACGCATAATTATTATTTATCTGTGTTGTGTCTGAAAGAACCTTATCTTGTTTGGTGTCTTTAGGATAAGACATTAAACCGAGGTCCTAACTCTCTGTGGTCATTAAAAATCCCATGGCACTTCTCGAAAAGAGTAGGGGTGTAACTGTCGTAGTTGCGGGCCTTTTCATTAATCAACGAAGAATCAGACTGAAGGTTTTGGAGACCAGAAAATAGACTTAACTCAACATAATAAAGCAGAGATGTCTGAAAACTGGCCTTCTGGAAAACCTAATGTCTCCCTAATGCTGTGTTCACACCAGACGCGAAAAAAGCCTCAATCACGAGTGATTTACATGTTCAGTCAATGCAAAGATGCGAAAAGACATCCTGCAACGCGATACTCTCATATATGGCGGCGTAAATGATGCAATTCGTGTGAATGAAGCAGCTCGAGTTAAGCGTTTTGCGTGATTGATGCACGTATTGCGTGTTTTGCATAATCGTTCAAGTTCGAAAATCTGAACTTCAGCGGACAGTCGACCCATGTTAACCAATTAGGAGCGCCTGTTGTTGGTGTCTCTGGGGAATATCCTCCTGCCGACACTGACAACAGTTCATTCAACTGGGCTCGGCTCAGTTAGAAGCACAGCTGAAAGCTTTCATCATCCAAGTTAAGTTTCTGGAGGAGTTTATGAACTCACAGAGCTGGGTGCACCTCTGAAAGGATCTAGTGGACTCAGACATGGCTCCAAACGAATCAATGCTGTTTTTCATAAAGCACATAAACAGTTCTCTCAATAAAAATCCATGTTAGCCATTTAGCAACGAAGCTAGAGTCACCGGGCAGACAGAAGCCGTGCCCATCAGGCAAATCCGCGTCTGTTGTGAAGTTAATTTGACATGCGAATGAAGCGAGTAAACTGTTCAAGCGTCTATTTACACGCGAATAGCGTGATTTATCCACGCTTGCCGCGTCAGGTGTGAACACAGCATTAGACAATCTGAAGTGTCTGTGTTCTTCCCAATCTTTATACAGATTCTTTGCCCCACCTTCTGACCATTCTGACCAACTTCTGACTTCTGACCATTGTTGTCTTGTGGCTGCCGTTGCATCATCCAAGTGGATGCTGCACACTGGTGGTGGCATGGAGAGACCTCCCTCTTTGAGTGTATGACCATACACAATAAATGCGCTATATAAATACACATTACATTACTTACTTCCCAAAAAACCAAACAATTTTTTGTTTTAAGATTATCCCCTACAATCCAATTGTGTGTATGCTCCCTGCCTGGTGAACTGCCAGTTATTTTGTAGTACTGTGCTGGGATGTAGTGTTACTACGAATGCAACATCAAGTGAACCTATGAAAAGCAACATAAGCAACTTTGGTTTCCTGAGTAGACTTAAGAATCTGAAAAATGTCATGCCTTTAGGCTGTTCACAGAACATCATCTACTAACACAGCTTCTCACAGCCTAATTCGTAAATCTTGTCTTGTTTGTGAAGGAACTTTAACTAGTTTGTTTACCAAAGATTTAAAGACGATTTATTCAGTGCAGTACAGTTCAGCCAATGCAATTCTCTAAATCTTACAAGACATAAGAATGCATGTCAAATACATTTCTTTAGTGCTTTATACAATGTCAGTTGTGTCAAAGAAGTTGTGCTTTACATAGATTAAAAAAAAGAATAAAAAGTCGTAACATGATTTCAGATTGTGGTACATATTCTGCTAAACAGACAGACAGCAATGTGGTGGTAGAATGTTGGTGTAGTTCTAGACTAGATTGAGACTGATTCAGTTCAGTTTTATTTGAATGTCAATGTTGAAGCATAATGCACTGAAGAGAAGCTTCATTGACTCCAACCATGCAAGCCAGAGGAAACAGTGGCAAGGTAACAGAACTCACCCATTTGATGAAAGTTGTAAAACAAGCCTTGGGAGGGCCAGCAATCTGCTCTGGGTAAGGGCTGGATCCAAGATTATGTGAAACTCAAAATAAAGAAAGACAGACAGACTAACATGAGTGTAGATGGCGTTCAATTGACAGTCTTTTTGGGAAGTGTTCCCTGCTCCAGTTGTCCTAATTAATTCATAGCTCAAGGCATAGCTCAATTCAGAGCTCAGGGCTTCATTTATTTACAAAATCTCCATAATTTACTTTATATGGCCACCTATGTTCATACATGTCATCATGTATGTAATCATCTGAATATTAACATTTAGTTCTGATCATGTATGAATATAGTGATGCATTTCCTATATTTAAATTATTTTCCCTTTGGTTAGTACCAAAAGTGTGGTTCCTGTATGCCAGCATTTGTCAATACCGGTCCTTGTGCCCCACTGATCTGAATATTTAGCATGTCTCTCTTAGTTAACAAACCTAATGTAGACTACCAGCTCATTTGAAGAGCTCCATGCATGAACCTTGTTCTCACTTACACATCCCTATGCAGTGTTCATTGTTCCCTAGTATCTTCTCCTTCAACTCTCTCTACCTGAGCATGAGATGTTTCACTTCAGAATATCCATTCTTGGATCTACACAGTGGCATTGCCTGCCATAAAGGGTGAAATAAAGGCCAGGACAAACCAAGCCGATGGTGGGCCATTGGGCTTCGTCTGCATCAGTCAGCATCAGTGTGGCAAGTTGGTTTGGTGTGTTTCACACATTGCCTCTCATTGGCTTAATGTAGGCGCTTGTTGGCCTGGTTCAGCATGTAGAATCAGCTGAAGAGAGGGCTCTGATTGGTTATTCAGCAACAAAACAGATAACAAAAACAAAAACTGAAGTGTAGTAGCAAGTCAAGAAGGAACCCAATTGCTGTATTTCTGCTACATTTCTCAAATATTTGCAAACCATATGGATTTTTAGATGATCAGACATATTTGCATGAGCAAATCCATCCGTGGTGATTTACAAGTACTGTGAAAGGCCCCGTTTACACTGTCAGGTCTTGATGCCCAATTCCGATTTGTTGCCTATATCTGATTTTTTTGCCTGTCCATTTACACTTTCTTTTAATTGTGACCCACATCAGATTCATGTGTTTACACTTGCCATGTAATTTGTGACGTTGTGCATGCCTAAAAGTTGGGTTTTAGCATCTGCGCCACACTAGCCACGACAAAAAAAAATTGTCTTGCTTTTAGCTCTGCGAAATATGCGAAGATTCGCCCAACTTTAAAATGATTTTGAGACAGAGGAGGAGGGAAAGGGCCGTCATCGCAGCTTTCGCCTATGGTTTATATATGGTGTCCTCCACTGAATCATCTCTCCACAGAGCAAGAAGGCAGGTAACTTCTGCCGTCGACCACTGACCACTTTCCTGCTCCATGTTTCCACTGTTGGCGTTGTTTATTGTATCGGCGTCTCCACACACGCTCTTCCTCCTTCGTCATTAAACCATTAAAAAAGTACCATATTGTCAAGTTTAATGACGTGCAAAATGGAATGCCTCAATAAATCTGATCTGCCTGTTTACATGATAGTCGCATTATCGCATATCCTGTTTATATCTAATTTATGTCCACATATGAAGGAGGCCTGAAATTGATCTCTGAATATCTGAATGCATGCGTTTTTTTCATGTTTACACGGGCATAAAACAGATTCGATCTGTCACATATGAGAAAAAAAAATCGGAATTGGGTCACATTTAAGTGTCAGTGTAAACGGGGCCAAAATGGTACTAAATGCTGCTTTGTTTACTTTGTGTGCATCTGAAGTTCCGGTTACCTTTTGTGTAACGAGAAAACAGATTATTACCACCCACAGGTGCGGAAAGACAAATCGTCTCATGCAGGCTCAGAATCAGTTGGCTACCGTCTGTTTGGTGTGTTCACACACAGCTTTTGTTGTCCAGACGGGACCAGTTGCGATTCAACGCAAGGTGACAACACAGTTGGTTTTTACCTGCACTAGTTTTTTTGCAGCACCTTGATGTGTCCTGGCATTAAACTACTTCTGTAAATAAATACAAAATGACATTTGAATGAAACCTATATGCTATCAAACTCAAATTATGGTGGAATATGGCAACTTTGCAGGGCACTTATTCTAGAATTAGAACAAACGCCTGCACGAGGACTGGGATTGTGAAAATATATATATAGAAATACACTTTTGTTTTACATTTTGGCGTGGTGACTCAAATCTGCTGCCCACAGTACACGTCGCCCTCTACTGGTACAACAATCATTACATTTTGGCTTTACAGGTATGATGTTTGTTAAAGATTTCTTAAACACTTGCAGTAATATACATAATGTTCGTGTAAATACATAAAGGTATTATCGTGAGTTTCATCACTTATGGACTGCACAATTAGTCAACAGTAAGAGGGGCAAAAAACATGCTGTATTCTGTGAAAAAAAAAA
>CAIGQQ010006936.1:2050154-2071481 GCA_903798035.1 Danio albolineatus
GGGGGGGAAAGTTAGGACGATTCTAAGGGCCCATGCACTCTAGGGGCCCACAGAGATCTGCTTTATAATAAATAACAGTACTATAATGTAATATAAATTATAAATGTGTCTCTAAATTACAAGTAAAACAATTTATTAGAAATAAAAAATAAAATACGGTTTATATCTGCCCCTTGTGTCTGTCACTGTCAAATTGCACCCCCCTCCTTTCACTGTATGGTTCAGTCTGTCAGTAGCGGGAAGAGAGTTGATGCTTGTTGAGTGCGATCGTCAGGTAAGCTGTCAACGCAGCGATGTCCTCGAGGTTAACATCAGCTGCGTCCCAAATCGCATACTTATGCACTATTCTTCACCATTTTGTAGTATAAATAGTGTAAGTAGTGCGTTCACACTGAAAACTCTAACAATAATAAGTGCAATTTAATTACCCGGATGATGCACTCAGCATCATTTCTGGGTCTCGGCTTATTTATGGGTCTCATTGTAATATAATTTTGTGTCTTATTGATTTTTGCCACTGTTCCAGTGTATTGCGCATTGTATGAGACACTATTGCAGTACAGCTATTTAAATAGTTACACATTGGTGTTTTGTGTGTTTAGAAATGTAAAATTTTCAATGAATATTGGATTACTGTTTCTGTTTTTGTGCTACATTTACATTTGAACAATACATCATCTGCTAGCAACAGTCATGGCTGTTCTCTTACTAAATACTGATAAGTAGTGGACAAAATCAATAATAAAATGCATAGGACAGTATAACTACAATGCAGACAAAGAGGATACAGTAGCTAGCTTGGTAGTAGGGGGCCCATCCTCATATTTTTTCACGGGCCCAAAATTGCTAGCGGCGCCCCTGCCGACGCGGTTCGCGTTTGGCAAAGGAAGCTTCTAGAAAGCAGATGCCCAAGAAATAAAATAAACAAATAAACAACAGGGTGAGAATGTGGTAAAATCTGAAAATATGGTAAAAATCAAGCAAGGCCTTTTTTTTTTTTTTTGATTGCCTTTGAATACTGTCAATTGGGTTTATGGAAAGTGATGGGCGGGTCAATTGGTGCTTCTGAAAACACTATTGGTTGGGAAGGAGGAGGGTGGGTCGTTACGTGAGAACAGCAGCCATGAATGGCACTCATGAAAGAAATCCGAGATCTGAAAAATCATACTCAGCGGCCTCTGTTAGATACACGAAGACAAAAACTCCAAAAAAACGTACGTCCTGGGACATATTTGGCACTCTCCAGAAATGTATATAGGGGTATGTTTTCAAAATGAGCCTGGGTTGAATTAACGTCAGATGACTGTTGATGAAATATTATGATTAATTCACTCACCATGTATGGCTTAGCTGTTGTGTTTTTGTCACATACATTCACATCACACTGCAGGACTTTATGCAGTGCATGAGCTATGGTATATATGGCCGAATAGATGCCGAATGTGAATGTTGGATTTTCAGATATAATCTCCTCTGCAGTCAACAATGTGCAGCAATCGCAGTCTTGATTACAAATCTGGCTTTTGACTTGGCTCTTATCATTATGATTATGACCAGCATCATCAACTGATCGCCTTTCTTTATAGATGAATTCATCAAATCCAGGTAATGACAAAAATCGCTCTGTAATGCCAATGACTGTACCGATTTTGTCAATCCCTGGCTCCCTTGGTAGCTGCTGATTCATAGACCATGTTTCACTCGCAATCCATACTTTGTCACGGACGTCGTTAGCTATTGCTGCTTTGAGAATGTTGCTGGCATACTGTTGCTCAGCAAAAACAACGATGACATTGATGTTAAGCATATCGATCTTTTCAAGCGTTTGACTGTAGTTTGTCTTTTGGCTTAAAGCCTCTTGATAGGCCAGACAAATGCCAGTGTTGCTTAGAAATGTGTTAAACAGTCTTAAGCCATCTTCACTATAATCATCTCGGCCACCAAGAAACGCGACCCAGTTCCATCCAAACCACTGTATGATGTGAATAATCATATCTATCAGGTCTTTGTTGCTGGGTACTGTTCTTACAAAAGACGGGTACATGAGTTTATTACTCAATGAATAGCTGGACGCTCCATAGTTCACCTTTGGAGAAGAAGGAAATGATATTGTTTACTGCAGTATTTCTTAAAATAAAGACAAAAAGGTAACACTTAAGATTGAGAACAGATATTCTTTAATAACTGACCGTTTCCTTCAGTAATATCATAATTAGCAAGGTAGTTAGTACACATTGTAAAACATTTATAAATCAATAGTTTTTCTTATTTTGTGATTTGTTTATTATTTCGAATTGCATTATTGGATTTTTATGTTTCATAAGTTTGATTTAGGTTAAAAAAAGTTATTTTTGTTGATGGTTTTAATAGTTTGAAATGATTGTCTGGGATAATTTTGTAAATTACTAGGGGTGTGACGAGACGCTTAATCCACAAGACAAGATTAGACATGCGATTGGTTGATGAGAATCGATACGGGCAAGATTTTTGTACTTTTTTTTTTCAGAATCCTTAATGATGACATATACAAGTGGAAAACAGTCTTTATTCAATTGAACTATATATAAATATATATTAGGGCTGTCAATTGATTAAAATTTTTTATTAATTAATCACACTTTTGTTCGTGATTAATCGTGATTAATCACGAAAAGCCGTATTTATTACAGAAATAAAAACACAGGCATGTAAGTGCCATTTGAATTTTTTTAAAACAATCAATGCCAATAACAAACAAAAATTATTTCCATGTTGGATTCTAAGTGAACTACAAAAAAATCAAAAATACAGGCATTGCAAATATGGAAATTGGAAAATTATAATAAGTATTGAATACAAACAATTGTATTCATTGTAAAGTTGTTTTGTGAGTTGAGAACATTAATTATAAAGTAGAAACAATTTTGCTTAGTCCTCCTTAGCATTTTGGTAGTTGCTAAGACAGTCCAGTCTGTTGACATGTGACCTAAGAGTGAGAAAAGTCTCTCACAAGCAGAATCACCGAATCAGCATGTGAATTTCGGTGCTTAATTTCTGTGCCACTGGTGCTGTGACAAAGACGCAAGAAGCACTAAGGGGTACATCAAAGTCACGTACTAAAGACTATAGGCTAGAGTTCTTACATGGACTTTGGTCACGCCATCTCTAAACATTAAATTCTAAACTGCTTTGAGCGACTGTATGCGATGTTAGGCGTTTAATCTTGTTGTTAGGATATCCACACATACACAAACACTCTCTCTTACACACACACACACAGACAACGCTTGCAGTACAGCGAGCTCACACGGTGTAAGCGACTCCCTTCAGAGTCATCAACGTGCACGGTCGCGTTCATCAAATTTGCTTAAACTAGCGTTCTGAAGTATAGTTGTATTTTACAAACAAGGATTCTGACACAATAACGGGAAGCAGTCGCTTTATAGAAGTTGCGTGTAGGGGGGAAACACGTCAAACTTAATGAAACATTTGAGGGCGCATGGAATCAACTTTTGGAAGAAAGGGCTGTCTTTGACAGCTTGCGACATCATCTGGCACTTTCACTGAGTACATTTACATGGATCCATATTATCCATATTATCCTTTTTCCATATTCCTTTGCTCATTAAACACACACAGGGCCTGAGCAAGCTGAACTGGTGCTCTAGGCGAACGGTGATCACACTGCCCTCAACCCGAAAGTGAAAAAGAAAGTGACCGGTTCGCGGATGAACGTGAGGACCGGGAGAGAGGGGGTAGGTGTCGCAGATTAAAGTGAGGACCGGGGGGTTTGCTCACCATTCTGCCGCCCTTGTCGGCCGCCTAGGTCGCCTCTGTGGACGCGCCGGCCCTGAACACACGTCGGCCACAACAGGAAATAAGAAAAAAACTGCCACTGCGTTAAATGCGTTAATTTTTTTTAACGCGTTCAATATTTCAAATTAATCGGCGTGCGTTAACGCGTTAATTTTGACAGCCCTAATATATATATATATTTATATCACAAAATGCAAAACTATATAGATGCTTTTTTAAAATCAACTTGTAATTGTTGTGATTTTTATTCTATTTTAATGAATTATGCCATAAAGCAGTGGTCCTCAACCCTCGAGCTGCATACTATTGGTCCATGGATCGGTTGTTACAGAGCCACACAAGAAATAATTAATTATTTCCGTTTTGTTTATTATCTGAGCCTAAACAATGTTTTATTTTGACAAATGACCATATTCTCATCTAGGTTACATCTTTTCGGTTACTTGAGCACTAAATTTGTACCCAAAAGCTAGAAAAATGAGTAAGAAACAGACGTCTCTGGAAAGTTCTTTGTGAAGAAGAAAAGACCCAGTGAAGGACCCACAAACTGTCAAGGAATGGATCGGCAACCCATTTGTCAACAAATCAGGTGTATCTTGCATGTCTGTGAAAGAAGATCAACTGCTGGAGATCACTAAAAAACGGCAGCAGTTCAATTATCTCGTCTTTTCCGCATGCAAGCTCGTTGGAGGAGCGATTCCGGTTGGAAACGTCTTTAGAATGCCGCGAGGGAGTCACGTGACAAGAACTGACTGATCAGCTTCCTATTTTGTATGAAATATGCACATTTCGGTAGAATAATTATCCTAGAAAAACACTGCAGTGCTTTTTAATTTTCTCCATAAATAAAACTTGTATCAAATTGCAGCAATGTTTTGTCAGCTTGTCATCCTCTAAGAAAATGCCTGATGGTCGCCTAGCACCAAACTTCTACTCCTAATTCTACTATTTGTCAAGTGTTGACCGGTCTGCAGTGATAAAAAGGTTGGAGATCACTACCATAAAGGCCATGCAAACACTATAAAATATTTTGCTATAAACTCTACTGACTGGACAAACTCTTAGCTGCTGGATGCGAGTATGGGCTTATAGGAGAGCTGTTTTAATGGAATTTGATAAAGCACGTCACATTAAAAGAAAACTTTTTTTCCTTACGGCATAAATAATGCTGACAGGTGTGTGTGTGCGCACACTCAGAGGAGATGTTTGTGTCTGTGGTGTTTACTGACTCGGTAGGTGCAGAGAATAGTGTCAAACAGTCATGTGTATGGCTTATTCTGTTGCAAAATTGCGGCTTAAAGTACAACACGACGTTAATAGTTTGATTACAGAGTTTACATGTCTGTACAGCACTTCAATAATGCATCTAAAATAGGAATATTTCACATATTAATTCGATTTGCGCATACGACGATTATGACTTTAAGCAAATCTAAAGTGCTATTCTATCGCATCATGTGGTGGCAGCCTGTGCTTTTGGATGCAGCAACCTTTGAACTCCAATGCAAAAAGCGATTACTTCACACCCGCCCAAGCAAACAACACCGAGGCAGCCTGGGTTCAATCTTCAGTGTTAAATTCACCCTCACACTATAACATCACAACTCACAAGACAACTTTACACCTTGACGAGAGATCTCGTCGCGATTTAATCTCGTCGCCTAAGATCTCGTCACACCCCTATAAATTACAGTACAAAAACCTGATAATAAATTGCAAGTATTTTTATGTTATTTTTAGGACTTCATTATATAATATTTCTTAAACAATTAATTATGTCAACCTACTAAAATGTCAATAAAAGTCACCCTATTAAACTGCAGAGTTGAATTTTCAACATCAATAAAAGAGAAGAGTTGTTGATCAGTAAACAGAGAAGAGATCAAGGTCAATACAATTCATAACCGCAACTAAATGGAAAATGCATGTAAATCACAAAATATGAAAACTTCAAATACAAAAAATGGGCTTTTTTTTAACAGTGATTTTTTTTTTCAGTTAAAGGTGCAGTATGTAAGTTTGACACTAAGTGAAGTGCCTAGCTTCAGTGGGCGACCATGTGAGAGTTGCAGAGAGCTAGCTGCCGGCTGAGCTCCAGGACTCCTGAATTGCACCCCTGGTTCAAAACAAACGTTAACGCAGGTGGCCAGATTGAGGACAGGAGCGAGTGATTTAAACCGTGTTCTAAATAAAAGCATTGGCACCCGATTGAAGGAATTTTTGAAGGAGTTTTTGTTCTAACCAACACCTCGAATGGATATATTAGAAACGGCTTCTATTTCTTGCAGCTGAACAACAGAAAACTATGATAATGATCACCTCAGGTACACCTCATGTGCTTTTTTCAGTGTTAAATGCTAATAATGTGAGTTTGAATGCCATTTTACATGACATTTATGGCAATATACTGAAAGCAGCAGCAGGTAGTTCACCTCAGATCTTGAAAATAAAATAAAACTTTTGAATTGAACTTTAGAACTAAACATGAGTGACTCAGCATGTACATTTAATAATGTTAAAGAGGGTTATTATGTATTAAATAGATTATAGACCTTAGCATTTCTTTGGAGTGAGTGCATATTCTGTGCTTCTGATGGCTGTATGGAAATTTCTGTCGTGTTTCGTTTGGTGCAAATCACTGCGTATCTCGTCACAAAGCATGTTGTTAGGACACGGGGTTACAATGTAACCTGCTCACCTAATGTTTACGCTCGTAATATTTATATAATTTGCTAATTAATAACTTTGTGTGGAACTGAATCTGCGTCTCATTTTGGAGTCTGCTACTGTCCACCAAAGGTCACATTTCGGTCACGGAAGCATGCTTTCAGAGCCTTTCTGAATGAATGAATGAATGAATGAAATACACTGTTTTCCATCAAGGCAACCCGGGGTGCTGAAATATAATTGGCTAAACAAGCATTGGGCGGGATAAATTTACCAAAACAAAGACAGCATTCCGGCACGAAAAACACATTTTCAAAGCAGAATATCTGACTTCAGCATTGTTTTTCAGATAAACAAGAATGTTCACTTAGCTAGTTTCTTAGATATCTGCAAACATATAGTATTTTTATGCTTTAGAACAATCAAAAGCTTACATACAGCACCTTTAATGTAGTGTTAAGGGATCTTAACTAATAAAGAACCTAATAAATAGCCATTACGATAATAATATGCTCGTAAATAAGCATCTAAAAAAGGTGTTCTCAAATATAAAGTGTTATCTTAATTGAATAAATAATAATGAAATAAATTTACCAGTGGTATAAGGTCCATTGTGATCAACGGTGCAATAGCTATAGTTGTTGTGCTTCCATATGGCCCTGTTAAAGCGATCACTTTAGGCTCGTAGTTGTTGAGTTCTACTCTAGGCTTTATCGATCCATTTTTTGAGATGAAACTGAAAACTGATGGGAAATTCTTTGTGTCAGAACAGTGGTCAAAGATTTCATAACCCAGAGAAACATCGGGAAGAAGAGTTGTGGAGTTGTTAATTTCCTCAACAGCAAACCTCATCACTTGCAACATCTGATAGCCAGACTTTGAGAAAGTGTATCTAGAAAACATGAGTTTAAGTCGATTTGTGATTCAGAAATGTGACAAATGTGTGAATGTGAATTAAAGAAATGCTAGTACTTACCTGAAACATTCAATGGCTTCGGGAGTGAGCAGATGTGTTGCATGCTTACCTTCATGTATAGGAAAAAGGCCACCTAATAAGTAATCTCCCTTTAAGCTGAACTCTGATTCTAAGCAAGACACGATGTTAAAAAAGGCCAAAAGGAACGAGTAGCACGGAAGCATGGCTTACAATGAACCATTGGTTGTAAAACTGGAATCTGTAGAGACATTTCAGAGAAGTCCGGCTCATATACATCAATTCGATTTGCTTAAAACACAATTCAATTTGCTTAAACCACTACATTTACTGATAAAAAGAACAATTTCCATATTAATGAAAAAAAAATCACATTCAGCCGTTAAGTAGAGCATTACACCACATTAAAAACAACAGGTGCGAAAGATATAATTTTAAATAGAGTTCTCTAAAAAAAAGCCTTTTGTATTCATATAATACATTTAAATAATCTAAAATGTTAGCGTCAGACAGAAAATATGAAAATAAGTTTCCTATTAAAGCTAGTCATAATACTAGACCATTCATTAGAGACAACATTAAAATGCAGAACACAAATTGCTGAAAATCTATATACAGAAAGAAAAAGTATAATTAGTACAGTAAACACCACAGTGGCTCAGTGGTTAGCACTGTCGTCTCACAATAAGAAGGTTGCTGGTTTGAGTTCCGGCAGCGGCAGTTTGCATTTCTGTGTGGAGTTTGCATGTTCTATTCGTGTTGGCGTGGGTTTCCCCCACAGTCCAAAGACATTCGCTATACTGTAGGTGAATTGGGCAAACAAAATTGACCGTAGTGTATGAGTGTGTGTGAGAATGCAAGAGTGTATGGATGTTTTCCAGTTCTGGGTCGTGGTTGGAAGTGCATCCGCTGCGTGAAACATTTGCTGGAATAGTTGGCGGTTCATTCTGTTGTGGTGACCCCTGATATACAAGGCACTAAACCGTAGGAAAATGAATAATTGAAACTTAATAAAAAGGTTATGAATTATCTTTGTCACAGTCACACAATGAAGACAGATCTCTCTCCATCAATTTATTCAAATACATACTGTAGTGGATTGTTCAACAGAAGCAGGTAAGTGATATTCTTGGATGGAGAGCAGACTAGAGTGTTGTTCAAAATGGAAACAAGGATCTTCATGCAACCATCAATGTATAAAGTCGCTTCCCTTAATGCATGTGCATGTGCAGGTTAAGGGGAAACATCGATGGAAAAAGGGGCGAAAAAGGGAGAAGGTGAGTTGAACCAGCCGACTTCGATTCAAACCAAGGAACGACTGGAATCGGGGAGTTTATATAGGGCGTGGTGATTGCTGGTGCCAGTGAGTGTAATTAGAATTCAGGTGTATAGTTCTCGGGTGTGAGGACAGGTGGTGGGTATAGCAGAGCGATGATTGGAGCTGAGGGAACGAGATGGTGAGGGAGAATGGTAATTGGAGCAGCAGTAACGAGCCGGGGATGTGACAATCTTATGCTGTGTTCACACCAGCCGCAGTAGACAAATGGCGCAGTGTGAATGAATCAATCCAGTTTGAAAATCTGAACTTCAGCGGACATTCGCGCCACGTTAACCAATCAGGAGCTTGCTCTTGTGGGGGTGTGATTATGACATAGTGCCCGTTGTTGGTGTGCCAGGGGAAAATCCTCCTGCCGACACTGACAACAGTTCATCCAACTGGGCTTGAATCCAGGTTCAGTTTCTGAAGGAGTGTATAAACTCATAGAGCTCGGTGCATCTCTGAAAGAATCTAATGGACTCAGACACAGCTCCAAACAAATCAACTGTTTTTCAGCCTTCATAAAGCACATAAACAGTTATTTTCTCTGTAAAATCCATGTTAGCCATTTAGCAATAAAGCTAGAGTCACCAGACCAGACAGAAACCCTGCCCATCAAAAGAATCCGCGCCTGTTCTCAAGTAAATTTGACGTGCGAATGAAGTGGATTTGACGCGTGACTGAAGCGAGTAAACTCAAATGTTCACGCGTCGATTTAGGCACGAACAGCGCGATTTCTCTGCGCTTGCCGCGTCCAGTGTGAACACAGCAATAGAGTCAAAGAAAACTTTTAGAACCATGCAACTGGAAATTTCTGCAACATTTCAACAGAATCGGCCTCAACATTATGTCTACATTCTGGGCTATCTATATCTTGCTCTTTCTCATCCTAAAATTGTACATCCTTTCAGACTCAGAAAGTCACCCTCCATTGGTAAAACTCAATGCTCCTGTCTATTTTGCCGCATATTTTGTATAGCTACAGTAGCTTGTTAGAGAACAAGCTTAAATTTTTGACAGCTTGTTTGTGTGTAAATGAGGACATTTGAGCAGTGTTTAACTTTCGCTGTTTTGTAACACAAGCATCACAGGGCAAAATTGTATTTTAGTAGTGACAATGTGTTTTGCATGAGATCTAATCGTCCAAATTTGCTTATTTTAGATAAATCTTTAGATAAAGGCCATTTTAAATTTATAGGCCATTGAGTATTTGGTTCAGAGAATGATGGTTTAGCGTCTTAGCAATTGTGAAAAAACTGTATTGGCAGCGTTATCAGAGGCTTGTCAGAATACAGCACCACTAGATGGCAGAGAGAGCAATTGTGAGTATTGAAATCTTGCACAAAAAGATACAGGGTGATATCTTCAATATCCTTCCGCATGTACATGCTCCTCGAACTGTGCTTCAAAGCTACAGTACTGTTCAAAGTTTTAGGCAGTCGTGTAAAAATGCTGTAAAATGAGCATGCTTTCAAAAATAATGCAGAAATAAATTTTATTTATCAATTAACTTATACAAAATAAATCAAATCAATATTTGGTATGACCACACTTTACATTTAAAACACTTGGTGCCTATAGTTTTTCAGATAGCGGTGCAGGAAGGTTTTTGATGCATCTTAGAGATTTTGCCAAACTTCTTGATTTATTTTGTCTAACTTTGATCTTTGCTCATCATGTTATTCCAGACAGACTGGATGATGGTCAGATCAGATCTTTGGGTAGAGCACTGGCTGTTGTCAGACTCCTTGTGCAGACAATAATCTCACTGTATAAGTAAAATTAATGACAAAAAAATAATGTTTGAAAATGTAAATTGATATTTCAAACTGACATGCTACAGAAAATAGAGAAATAACTGATTTGAACCTTTTGTTGTTGTTGTTGTAAAAATACCAGTGTCCTAAGACAGTGTGTGTGTGTGTGTATATGTGGTGATATATAGCCAGCAGTAAAAATCTTAGAGTACAAAACATGTTTTACATTGTCCACAGTCTGAGTTCTCCTTCACTGCCTTTCCCACATCCAGGAGAGTTATGGTGTGGAGAAGCCCCAAAGAAGCATACCACCCAGACTGTCGCATGCCCCGACTTAACCATGGGGGGTGGATCAGTGATGACTTGGGCTGCAATATCATGGCATTCCCTAGGCTCAATACTTGCGCTAGATGGGGCGCATCACTGCTAAGGGCTACTGAACTGTTTTGGAGGATTATGTGCACCTTGTAGTTCAAACACCCTGTAGATGGTGCCGTATCAGGACTATAATGCAGCAATACACACAGCATGACTGGTAAAAGAGTGGTTTATTGAACATGGAAGTGAAGTTGAACATCTCCATGGCCTGCACAGTGACCAGATCAAAATATAATTGAGCCACTTTGGGGTGTTTTGCAGGAGCGAGTCAGGAAACCTTTTCCTCCATCAGAATCCCATAGTGATCTGGCTACTATTCTGCAAGAAGAATGGCTCAAAATCCCTATTAATTTTTTTCAGTTTTCACACTCTTACCTTCCTGCATGTAACAATAGAAAAACCCACATATTTTTTTATAAGTAACACTTTGAAGCAGTTCACACACTGTAATGAATATAATGTCAGATGCCTGTCATTCAGCTTTGAGCTCTGTTTGGTGAAGCAGTCAGAATCAGGCAAGTAAATGAAATGATGTGGTCACAAGTGAAATCAAAAAGTGAAGTGCTAGTGTTTGGCCCTCCAAGTGTCTGTGAATCTACAATTAGTCAACTAGGTTCGTTTAAGCCTAAGGTCCACAGTCACACTAAAAGTCTTGGAGTTATTTTCGACACCGAGTTAAAGTTTGACAAGCAAATTAATTCTGTTGTCAAAAGTGGTTTCTTTCATTTAAGGAACGCTGCTAAACTGAAGCCTTTTCTGTCTTTTAAGGAATTGGAGACCATTGTCAATGTTTTTATTATGGCCCGATTGGACTACTGCAACTCTATGCATTCAGGACATTCACAGGCTTCAGTTGTATGCCTGCAGCTGGTTCAAAATGCTGGCGCTAGGCTTTTAACTGATTTTTAAAACTAATTCTTAAAAAATGTCTTGTATCTCACTTTATCATCCCTTCACTGGCTCCCAGTCCAATTTGGCATCCAATACAAGTTATTGATTTTTTTTTTGTTATTAAAAGGTTTGAATGGTCTAGCACAGGGGTCACCAACCCTGTTCCTGGAGAGCTACCTTCCTGCAGATTTCAGTTGCAACCCTGACCAAACACACCTGTCTGTCATTTTCAAGTGTTGCTTCAAGTCCTGTTAATTGGTTCAGGTGTGTTTGATCAGGGTTGGGGCTGAATTCTGCAGGAAGGTAGCTCTCCAGGAACAGGGTTGGTGACTCCTGGTCTAGCACCTACTTACATTGGTGAGCTAGTTGTTCCCAAATCACGGTTAAAATCAAAAGGTAACAGGGCTTTCTCTGTCACAGCCCCTCGTCTGTAGAATGGTCTGCCTTTATATATCAGGTCATATTCTTCCCTTGGTGCTTTTAAGTCCCATTTTAAAAAAAATCACCTTCTGTTTCTTGCTTTTGATTGCAATTAATTAATTTTAATCTGTATTAAAATTATACATTTTGTATGTTGGTTGTTTTGTAAAGCACTTTGGTCAACATCTGTTGTTTTTAAAAGTGCTCTATAAGTAAAGCAAACAAACAAGTGGCAGGATGGCATCTGTTTTATTTTCACATTTATTTCAAATTTCTTTTATTAGGTTTTTTACATGGAATATCAACCACAACATTCATTTTATAATTATCCTTCCAAATCGATGTTAACGCTACCCCAATTAACCCCTCCCCTTCCTCAAAAGCCTCTAACTTCTCATTGAGAAAAAAATATAAAAATAAAAAGAATAAATAAAAATTAATTAAATAAATAAATAAATAATAATAAAAACAGATAAACAAAAAATGAAACATAATAAATATGTATTCATATATTATTGCTCAGCTTAAGAATCAAGAGAGCTTGCCAGCAGATAATCTAAAAAGGGGCATTTTTTTACATTTATAAAATGCAAGAGCACACATTTCAGTTTGGGTATTATTTAAAACACATTTTCAGCAATTGCATCCATTGTGTAAAACAATTGCCAGAGTAATTGCCGGTTCATTCCACTGTGGCGACCCCTTATAAATCAGGGAATAAGGTGAAGGAAAGTGAGTGAGATAGATTAACAGCATCAGCCTGTGTTGTGTCAAACAAAACATTATGTTTTAAGTATTCTTATAAAGGAACGAATGTTGAACGATACAAATTAAACTATTACAAATTCATGAATGTAAATTATTGTTTTAAAAAGCTTGTTATTGTTAATAAAGCACAACGGTGACCTTTTAGTCAGGAGGTTTGTTCACATATACTTTACATTTTTAAATTTGCTTAAGCCAGTTCCTACATCTGTTCATTCGATTTTGCATATTTGACAATATTTTAGATTTGTCACCCAATAGTTTTCAAATTACACCACCAATGTGGTTTCAGTGACAACTGTGTTGAAAGAGAGAGAACAGGCGAGACAATCATGATCCTGCATAGAATGAATGAAAGTAAAATGAAGTATAAAAATAAAAGTCGGGATTTTGTGCTAGTTTCACTGTCTTTGTGTTCCCTCCTTTAAAAATGCTAGGGGAAATAGTTTGTTGTTTTCATTCCACAACACTGACTATGATTGCTAAATTTGTTTTGATTAGATTAACATACCTGTTAACCCTCCCAGTTTTTCCCGGAATTCTCTCGTATTTTACAACTCTAACCCGCTATTATGCCATAATGCATTTTCAATCTGTTATGAAGGGTGGCAATAAACAGTTAAGGGCCGAACCATGAGGGGACGCCCCTTGCTCTTAAATATGAATCTGTTATGTGCTTTTAATTTTATTTAGGCATGAAAACACTTTGAAATAAATATAAAACGGCTGGATTACCTTCCTTTTCATTATAGGCACCGTTGCCCCTTCTATGCATTCCTCAAAACAGTCAGTTCATGTATCGGTGCGTGACTGTCAGATGCGCTCCATAGTGATAAATAGACACTGTTTCCCAAATAGATTCTGTACACGCGATTTGAAGCAGAGCGAAAGTGGACACTCTGGGTTTTGGGTCCGGGTTTGAACATACATACAGTTCAAATTTCAAAACCAGATTAAATATGATGCATGAATGTGCTCTACGTATCTCATATAAGCTATGAACAGCAGCTACGCTAAGTATTGTCTTTATTCTCTATTTCCACCTGGGGATACTCATTCCGAGGCCCTCAGAGACTATGCAGCGCCACTGATGTGATCCAAGACCCGCGACGAGATGATCCCAAGGTTCCATAATCCTGGACCAGGCCGTCTCCTGAGCAGAAATGGTCGTACCTAACCGAGTCTGGTTTCTCCCCAGGTTTTTTAATTCTTCACTTTCGCCAATTGGTAAGCTTTTTTTCCTCACCACAGTTGCCACTGGCTTGCATGGTTTGGGACCTGTAGAGCTGCGCATCGATGGATTTGCTCTTCAGTGTTTGGACTCTCAGTAGTGAATATTAAACCACACTGAACTGAGCTAAACTGAAGTTCAACTCTGAAAACTGGACTGACACCGTTTCAATTCACTAGAGCTTCTATGTGAAGCTGCTTTGACACAATTTACATTGTAAAAGAGTTATAGAAGGTGAATTGAATTGAACATACACATAATAATAATAATAATAATAATAATAATAATAATAATAACAACAACAACAACAACATTTCGATCTTGGTTTTCTTTTAAACACAACAACGTTTGTCTTAAATGGGTATAAAAAGTTAGGAAAGCAATCAAATGCTTTCATTATAGATGTGTGCATTATTAAAGTTACACTTCTCTGTTATTCACTGTAATTAAACAAACAATCTAAATCTAAATAAACAAACAATCTAGATTCATTCGCTGCTTTTTAATTGAACGTTTAAATTATAAAGTGAGTAAAAGGTTAATTAGATTTGATAATTTGATTCAATTACTTTATAATAGCTATTGCTTTTAATAGGCTAAACTGTTTGCTAATTGATTTGCAGATTTTTCTAATGTATACTATTTATTATATGCTTTGTAAATAATAATAAATATAATAATAATAATAATAATAATAATAATAATAATAATAATAATAAACATATTATTCACCGTTTACACTGTTTATTTACAATGAAACACCTCCAGATGAGCATACTTATTAAATTTACTTAGGGGAGGTGGTTATGCCTTATTTTCACATCCCAATGTTGACAGATATGTAGATTAATACATATTTAAATAGTCACTTGTCCCGTGCCCTAATAGCACACTGAGGACATCTGCTGGTTACAAGGGGGTAATACAGAATGACTAGCAACTAAAAATAAACATTTATTTAGGTGTGGATGCAAATATATTTATTGTTAAACATACAGTTATCATGCTCGGTGTGAATGGGCCTTTAGAATCACACAAACGTTTCTTTGACTGGCATAATTTAACCAAGGATTTACATCCGGTAATGGAACAATGAGTACAGCATGAGGTAGATATATTTAAGTTTAATTGTTTTCAGAACTCAGTGTTACAATATAAGAAAAGGGCAAAGAAAACAACTTGAAAGAGAAAAGGTCAGAAGATTGAGAAGTGGGGATTTGTATAGAGAGGAAGAATTGTGAAGGGGAAAAATAGAGAGGGTAGAAAATTAGATAGAAAGATGGATCGAGTAAACAAATGGAGAAAGAGAGCATGTTATAAGTTTAAACAGTTGAGTGAAAATGGGTTGAAAAAAGGAGAGGAAAGTGAAAGAAATATCAAAAGAGGCCTGTGACTTGTGGTCACCTGTGATATAGATGAAATTCTGTGGCCAGATGCAAATGTGAAGGATACCGCTCTGTGGTTGCTGCACCATATGAAAAGTGTTTTGGTTTTGAAATTGAGTTTTCATTGCTTCCTCCTGTTCTTTCTTTCTGTCCTTTCTTTCTTTCTGTTTCACTTTGTTTTACTTACAACTTATTTCATTTACATCATATTTCATTTTACACTATACTATCATTTGTTATACAATTTTTTCTAAACGTAACAAGTGGAAATAAAATTTGTATTGTTTTATTGTGAGTTCTTATAATAGATAACAATGAATATGATCTCTTACGAAGCTTCAGTGATGGGCCAGGCCAAAAAAAGTACATTCTACAACAACAAATCAGATAATGTTGGGACAGTATGGAAAACATACATAAAAAAGGAAGTGGTGATTTCTAAATTTACTTTAAATTTACACTGCAATGAAATAGAAGTCAAAGTAAATTTAGAAATCACTAGTTTCTTTTTTTATTTGCATTTTCCATACTGTCTTAACTTTTTCTGATTTGGGGGTTGTAGTATTAATGTGAGAATGAATGGAATTCGGATGTACTACATCCACCATGTGTCATTATCACATGACCTACCGGCATCAGTTGTGTCACTTTACTCCCATTCATAAATTCTCTTATGTGCCCTTCTCATTTATTTGGATGAGCAGTTTCTTTAATGTGTTTAGAGTAGTGGTTGTTCAGCAGATGAACATCTCAGGCTCACCAATTATGATCTGTCGGTTTAACAAGTGTAATGTAAACAAGTGAGTTATTATGAGTTTAGAAAACATCTTTTCCTGCATTTTCTCTGCTTCAGGAGTCAGTCTGCTGACCGTGCACAACATAAATAATCTGAAGAAAAATCTGCTGTCATTGAACCTTAGAAAAACTTTGAAAATAACCATAATGACGCAGTCTCCATGCTGCAATAATAATGATAGAGCCAAAGTTTTTAACTGTGGGAACATATCTTTGTAAGTACAATTTGACTGTATTATTTGTGTCCCCTTCAAAAAATTGCTCATGGGAAATTCTATATTTTTTGTCCCCCCTCCCCAGCGTTAAATGAGATTTACGCCCTTGCATACATACATACACAGAGGTTGGACAATGAAAGTGAAACAGTGTTGCAGATTTCATGACTAAATCTGACCAGCTTGGTGGCTAATCTTCATTAATTGCACATTCCACCAGTAAGAGCAGAATGTGAGTGTATAATGAACAGAGTAATAGTACCGTTTTGCTTAAAATATTGCAATGCACACAACATTAAGGGTGACATATCAGAGTTTAAAAGAGGTCAATTTGTTGGTGCGTGTCTGGATGGTGCATCTGTGAGCAAGACGGCAAGTCTTCGTAATGTATCAAGAGCCACGGTATCCAGACTAACGTCAGCATACAATGGTTCTAACGTTGTATCTTGAAGGTGGTGCTGTATATCAGGATGATAATGCACCAATATACAAAGCAAGGCTGGTGACAGAGTGGTTTGATGAACATGAAGGTGAAGTTGAACATCTCCCATGGCCTGCACGATCACCAGATATACATATTATTGAGCCACTTTGGGGTGTTTTTGGAGGAGCGAGTCAGTTTTCCTCCACCAGTACACGTAGTGATCTGGCCACTATTTTGCAAGAATGCTGTATTGTCTGCAAAAGGAGGCCCTACACCTTACTAATGAATTATTGTGGTCTAAAGACAAGTGTTTCAGTTTTATTGTCCAACCCCTGTATATAATAATAATAATAATAATAATAATAATAATAATAGTAATAATAATATGTAATATTATTATAAACCCTGTCACTACCGGTGTGCCCCAAGGTTCAGTTCTGGGTCCTCTGCTATTTATCATCTACCTTCTTCCACTTGGTTATATCTTCCGCAAACACCAAATCCATTTTCATTGCTACGCAGATGACACCCAGCTCTACCTATCCATCAAACCCAACCTCAAACTCCCACCTTCATCCCTTACTAACTGCTTTACAGACATCAAATCCTGGTTCACCTCAAACTTCCTGAAATTAAATGACAATAAAACCGAACTTTTACTCATAGGTACAAGATCCACTTTAAACAAAACACATACGTTTTCTATTCCCACAGATGATTCTGTCATCACCCCCTCCATTCAGGTCAAGAGTCTGGGGGTCATCTTCGACAGCACCCTTTCATTCACTGCACATGTTAATAATGTCACCCGGTCTGCTTATTTCCACCTTCGCAATATAAATCGTTTACGTCCTTCCCTCACACCTCAATCAACTGCCATTCTTGTTCATAGATCAGTCACATCCCGATTAGACTACTGTAATTCACTTCTGTTTGGTCTCCCTAATAAAACTCTTCATAAACTACAACTGGTACAAAACGCAGCAGCCCATATCATCACAAAAACCCCCTCTATCTGTCACATCACACCCATTCTACAACAGCTTCACTGGCTTCCTGTCCTTTTCAGGATTAATTATAAAATACTTCTTCTTACTTTTAAAGCCATTCACAATCTTGCTCCGCCATACCTCACTAGTTTAGTTCATATCGCCACACCTTCTCGAACACTCAGGTCTTCTTCTTCCATTCACCTCACTGTTCCCCCTGTTCGTCTTGTCACCATGGGGAGCAGATCCTTCAGCCATTCTGCTCCTCAGCTTTGGAATTCACTTCCTCCTGATCTCAATTTAGACTCTCTTCCACAATTTAAAACCAAACTCAAAACACATCTGTTTAAAGCAGCCTACTCTTTTTAGCTCAACTGCATTTTTAAAATTGTATTGTATTCTTTTGACTTTTATATTGTGTTTTTATTTGAACTGACTGTTCTTAATGTCTTGTACGGTGACCTTGAGTGTCAAGAAAGGCGCCTTTAAATAAAATGCATTATTATTATTATTATAATAGCATAGAATTATTGTGAAAAAATGCCATACATGTAAACTTGAATAGAATTAATTGAGCATAAAACATACACCTAAACCTCACAAACCATCACATTCTTGGACACTTTTGTTATGGAAGTTTTGAAAATGTCCTTTATTGCAGGTGCAAAATGAACCATTTATGTTTACACATAGATTTACGAGTAAATGCTGGTATATAAACAATAGCTGTATTAATAATTAAATGATTCCTTGTATGCTATAACAATTATAATCACATTTGTGTTATAGTGCAGCATGTTCCCCACCATGTGCGTTTCTTCTCTTATGCCTATGAGCTTTTGGTGACATAATGGGGTTTGATCTTACTCATAACTGTGATATTGAGTAGTAATTTTAACAACTGAGGATACGTACCCAGGTCTACATTTCTGGGAACCATGAAAAAAGTACCCAGAGCTATGTCTGCTTGCAGGTTTTTTTGTTGTTGCTGTTGATGGTCTCAAATGTGCCATTTGCACATCCTCTTCTCGTGTAAATCCACCAGAGGCCGCAATATACATTTCAGCCAATCAGCTTGTTGTTGACTGACCCACCCACTCCGTTCCCTAAACCCAATTGATAGTGTTTTCAAAAGCAATCTAGAAAAGAATAGCTGTGGCAGGCGCATGGTTATACCACATTTACAGATTTTACTACGTTTTCATTTCTTAGCCTTTGTTTTACCTGGTTTCTGGAACTGTTCTTCACTGTACTCAATCCCTGCCATGGTCCACTGTTCATTCCAAGTGCCAGTCTGGTACCACCAGAAAAGCCATCCATAAGGAGGCAAGTGCTCGTCAGTAGCGCAAAAATGAACGGAAGTTGTTGGTGGCATCATACCCTCCATATCGTTCATTTCACACACAAATTACAGCCAGTAGTTGCCCCAGGTACGTATTCGTGGTTTCCCAGAAATATTGATCTGGGTACGTATCCACAATGACCCGGTGTTGGATTTTAAAAAGCATTCATACACTGTTTCACATACAGTGCATCCGGAAAGTATTCATAGCGCTTCACGTTTTCCACATTTTTCATGTTACAGCCTTATTCTAAAATGGATGAATTCATTTATTTCCTCAAAATTCTAGACACAATACCCCATAATGACAATGTGAAAATTGTCAAAAATAAAAAACCTGACAAATCACATGTACATAAGTATTTACAGCCTTTGCTTAATACTTTGTTGATGTAACTTTGGCAGCAATTACATCCTCACACCTTTTTGAATATGATGCCACAAACTTGGCATACCTGTCTTTGGGAAATTTTGCCCATTCCTCTTTGCAGTACCTGTCAAGCTATATCATGTTGGATGGGAACCGACGGTGTACACCCGTTTTCAGATCTCTCCAGAGATGTTCAATAGGATTTAGGTCTGGGCTCTGGCTGGGCCTCTCAAGGACATTCACAGAGTTTCGAAGCCACTCCATTGATATTTTGGTGGTGTGTTTTGGGTCATTGTCCTGCTGGAAGATGAACAGTCACCCCAGTCTGAGGTCAAGAGCACTCTGAAGCAGGTTTTCATTCAGGATGTCTCTGTACATTGCTACATTTATCTTTCCCTCTATCTTGACTAGTCTTCCAGTTCCTTCTGCTGAAAAACATCCCCACGGCATGATGCTGCCACCCCCATACTTCACTGTAGGGATGGTATTAGCCTGGTGATGAGCGGTGCCTGGTTTTCTCCAAATGTAACGCCTGGCATTCACTCCAAAGAGTTCAATTTTAGTCTCATTAGAGGAGAGAATTTTGCTTCTTATGGTCCGAGTCCTTCAGATGCCTTTCAGTAAATTCCAGGCGGGCTGCTATGTGATCTTTACTCAGGAGTGGCTTCTGTCTGGCCACTCTACCATACAGGTCTGATTGGTGGATAGCTGCACAGATGGTTGTCCTTCTGTAAAGCTCTCCTCTCTCCACAGAAGAACGTTAGAGCTCAGACAGAGGGACTATTGATCACCTCCCTGAATAAGGCCCTGGGTGATTCTTCCCCGATCACTCAGCTTAGATGGGCAGCCAGCTCTAGGAAGAGTCCTGGTGGTTCCAAACATCTTCCACTTATGGATGATGGAGGCCACTGTGCTCATTGGAATGTTCAGAGCAGCAGAAATTTTTCTGTAACCTTCCCCAGCCTTGTGCCTCAAGACAATCCTGTCTCTGAGGTCTACAGACATATCCTTTGTCTTCATGCTTGATTTGTGCTTTGACATGCACTGTCAACCCTATATAGGCCAGGGTATGCCTTTTCAAATCATGTCCAATCAACTGAATTTACCACAGGTGAACTCCAATTAAGCTGCTGAAACATCTCAAGAATGATCAGTGGAAACAGAATGTACCTGTGCTCAATTTAGAGCTTCATGGTAAAGGCTGTGAATACTGATGTACATGTGATTTTTCAGCTTTTTTATTTTTAATAAATTTGCAACAATTTCAAAAAATCTTTTTTTCCCCCACATTGTCATTATGGGGTATTGTGTGTAGAATTTTGAGGAAATAAATGAATTTAATCCATTTTGCAATAAGGCTGTAACATTAAAAAATGTGGAAAAAGTGAAGCGATATGAATACTTTCCGGATGCACTGATGCACATGACAATGTTGTAACAGGGATAGAGAGGTAATGTGTATTAAATATCCAACATAGTACTCATTTGTCAAATATCTACAAAACAAAACCTTAAAACAGACCACACCATCTGTATGCAAATGAATTCATCCACAAGGGAACTAAGACTTACTAATAGTTTGAGTGTAATTTTGAATAGTGTTTGAAAGTATGCAGCAGTGTTCTTCTGTGGCTGGAATATCATTATGTAC
>CAIGQQ010006936.1:2092999-2121780 GCA_903798035.1 Danio albolineatus
AATAAGAAAATACAAGTTTACAACATCAAGCAATATAACACTTCCATTGAATTACTAGTGTGCAAAGTTATTGGAATCTTAATGACTTTTGGTCTAAGTCATTAAGATTCCAATAACTTTGCACACTAGTAAGTGAAGAATAAGTCAAATTGTAACTTGTTTTTTTTTTCACCCTTAAAGATATAAAATCACTTCAGAAAAGCTGCCTAATGCAAGTTAATGTGATAATAGAATTGACATAAGCATTGTCTACTTACGTGAATAATCCACATAGCTGTTACGTGGGCATTTTTTACACGTAAAACAGCAACTATGAAAACCTTCAGGTTGCCTTGCAAATCCCGGTTTACACTCAACAGAGCAGTTTGAGAAAGGGATCTTTAAGAAATGGCAAATGTGTTATTAAAGTTGCTGATTTTTGTGAGATTTTTCACATTTCTCTAAGCTAAGTTCAATGTTCTCAAACAGTTAACACAGCCTGATCACTAGTTTCAAAGTTACAATTTTAAACTACCAAAGTCCCTTGAACAAAACACACAAACATTTTTTAAAAAAGTATCAAACTAATATTTTTAAATTATAACAGCAATGGAAATGTGCTTAATCAGTGTTTCTCAACCATGTTCCTGGAGTACCACTAGGTCTGCACATTTTCTGTGTCTCCTTAACCAAACACTACTGATTCAGATCAGCTCATTAGAGATCGAAAGGCCTGTGATAGGTGGGATAGACAAATGAAGCATCTAAAACATGCAGTGTTGTTGGTCCTCCAAGAATGTGGTTACTTTTATGTCAAAGTAATCCTTTTCTGTGCACAACAACAGGCTTGAGGTGGCTGCAGGGAATAAAGGGTTAAAGTTTTCTTTTTACAACAACACCACAGTATAACCGACCGTGTGCTGTGTTTGTTCCTGTAATTTTTCTAATGACTGATATAATAATCTACCTAGCAGCGCGAGATTCATCAGCCAGTTGTTATTAAAGGAAGGATCAGCAAAGACTACTAAAGTGTGGGACTTTGTCAGTAACTTACACAGATTGTAAGAATCTTTTTCTTCTTCTTCCTCTAGATCGTTTAAATGTTTGTCCCTCTTACACAATGTGTAGTGTGATTACAATGGTTTCATCGTTTTCTGTAGTTTGCAAAATATGTATTTAATTGTGTGTTGTAACTTGCAATCGCTCTGTGCAGCTTGTAATCACGTGTTTATTATACATCAGTTTTTGTAATGCATCCTCTCTGGTTAAACCTATATGGAGCTGTTCACATACTGCGTCTAAAACCACGTTGAAAACACAATGTTTCTTACTTTTACCGATTTAAATGCATTTTGAACTTGCTATCTCTTGCTGTTTGTTGTTGGCCAATATCAGCTGTTTCTTACAGTTCTAAAATAGTTCAACTTTTGCTACTGTGCAGATTAATACTGCATATATAGAGAGGAATATGCTGGTGTTTAACTGCATTGCATTAATGCATTCCTGCATTGGGCTCGCGCATATACTATGAACTCAGGCTACTTCATAACCGTGCTGGGCGTTTCTCTCGTTCTCGTGCTGAACCCAGTTGACCAAATCACAACAGTCTGGGTCAGCAGACCAATCACAACAGATTAGCCTCATGCAAAGGAGCGGTTTGGGAACAAATAAATTACTGAACAAATCATTTGAGAGTATATGGGATAATCGGGTACCAATAAATGAATATTATAAGACAATGAAAGTGTTTTTTTTTTTTTTTGACCCTGCATGCATATCAGCCTGTTGTTGGAGTCCCCAAACCAAAATATGACATTTTAAAATGCATAATATGGGCTCTTTAATATAAACATGATATAAAGATAAAAAAATGAACAATACTTACAGAATTGTTATGCCAAGGAAAGCGAGAGTTGTCAATGGTAAAAAAAGTTTTTGGATATGTATCATACGTGCCCACCATCTCAAACTGTGGTGAATTCTCATCTGTGTGCCAGAGTACAACGGCATAACTGATTGTTGGATCATAATTTTTATCATATTTCACTTGTCGACCATTGAGTGGAAAATCCAGTTTTTTCATATCTCCCAGAAGCTGTTATGAAGCATTAATATCATTAATATTATTTTTAGTTTGGTTTAATTGTTTTTGTAGATTTATATGGAGTTAACTTGTTAACAAAAGTTCGGCAGCGCGACCACTCCTCACATTGACTCCTTAATCTATCACCTGTTCCCTAAAACTTCTGTAAAAGGACATAGGGGAGATGAACAGCAATTCGGAGAGCAGAGTTTACAGCGGATCTGAGAGCTTTAAAAAAAAAAAAGTAGGATTTCTCTCTACCAGACTCCCCTCAGTCATATTATCTGGTTGGTGACAGTGCAGGCCCACTGCCTTATAATCTTTAACCTTTCGACACAAAAACACCCATGAATGCAGGAGAAAGTGAAGATGCTCCTGACGAGGCGAATATTGAACTCTCACAATGGTAGTGAATATTTCCAACTGTATTTGTTGAAATAAATAAATAACTAATATATACCCCATTGTGTTTGCCACAAATACTGCACTGCACTAAAAAAAGAGTGGACTGTTGTAATCTTAATTGTCTCTGTTGTAATCTTAACATGCTACATCTGTTGTGTTTAAGACATTGAACAAAGCATTTTCAGTCCATGACATTGTAGTAATAATACTGTAAACTACTTAGTAACCTCCTCCATGAACCGCCACCTTATCGTGGTGGAGGGGTTTGAGTGCCTGAGTGATCCTAAGATCTATGTTGTCGAGGGCTAATGCACCTGGTAGGGTCTCCCAAGGCAAAAAGGTCTTACAGTAGGTGACAGGTCAGACTAATTGCAGTTCAAACACCCCTTATGAGTATAAAAACAGCCAGGACCATGACGTCACCCGGTATGGCGCAGCTGGGGCCCCACTCTGGAGCCAGGCCTGGGGTTGGGGCTTGTATGCGAGCACTTGGTGGCCGGGTTTTTTCCCATGGAACCCGACCAGGCTTAGCCCGAATGAGCGATGTGGGACCATTCTACTGCAGGCCCACCACCTGTGGGGGAGGCGCAAGGGGCCAGTGCATTGTGGAACGGGTGGTGGTCGAAGGTTAGGACCTTGACAAACTGATTGTCAGGCACAGAAAGTGGCTTTTGGGACATGGAATGTCACCTCACTGGGAGGGATGGAGCCCGAGCTTGTGCGGGAGGTGGAACGATTCAGACTAGAGATAGTTGGGCTCACCTCCATGCACAGCTAGGGCTCTGGAACTCAACTTCTTGAGAAGAGCTGGACTTTTCCTCTACTCTGGAGTTGCTCAGGGTGAGAGGCAGCAGGCTGGTGTGGGCTTGCTTATAGCTTCCAAACTTAGTCACCATGTGTTTTGTTGTTTGAAAACTTAGTTTTCCCCGGTGAATGAGAGGGTCGCCTCCCGGTGCCTTAATGTCAGGGATAGGTCTCTCACTGTGGTTTGTGCCTACGGACCAAACACCAGTGCAGAGTACCTGGCCTTCTTGGAGTCGTTGGGAGCGGTGCTGCAAGGTGCTCAGACTGAGGACTCCGTTGTTCTTCAATGCCCACGTGGGTAATGACAGTGACACCTGTAGATGCCTGCCTGATCTGAATTTGAGTGGTGTTTTGAGATTGGGGATGCAGGGGTGGATTCACCCATCACCCAAGCTGAGGTCACTGAGATAGTTTGCAAGCTCCGCAGTGACAAAGGAGCGGGGTGGGTGAGATTCACCCTGTATATCTTAGGTCTCTGGATGTGGAGGTTGAGGACAGTATCTCTGGACTGGGCAGGCGGTTCCCTTTTTTAAGATGGGGGACCGGAGGGTGTGCTCCAACTATAGGGGGATCACTCTCCTCAGCCTCCCGGGCAAAGTTTATGCCAGGGTACTGGAGAGGAAGATCCAGCCGATGTTTGAACCTAGGATCCAGGAGGAACAATGTAGTTTTTGTCCAGGCCGTGGTACACTGGACCAGCTCTATACCCTCACCAGGGTGCTTGAGGGTTCATGGGAGTAAGCCCAACCAGTCCACATGTGTTTTGTGGACTTGGAAAAAGCATCCGACTGTGTCCCTCAAGGTATTCTGTGGAGGGTGCTCTTGGAGTATGGGGTCAGAGGCATTCTGTTAAGGGCTGTCCCATCCCTGTATGAACAGAGTAGGAGTCTGGTTCGCATTGCTGGCAATAAGACTTGTTTCTAGTGCATGTTGGACTCCAGCAGGGCTGCCCCTTGTCACCAATTCTGTTCATAATCTTTATGGACAGAATTTCAAAGCGCAGCCTTGGGATGGAGGGAATCCACTTCGGGGACCACAGGATTTCATCTCTGTTATTTGCAGACAATGTGGTTCTGTGTGATTCATCGCACATGGACCTTCAGAATGCACTGGGGCGGTTCGCTGCTGAGTGTGACGCAACTGGGATGAAAATCAGCACCTCCAAGGCCATGGTGCTCCACTGGAAAAAGGTGATTTGCCATCTCCAGGTTGGAGGAAAGTCCTTACCCCAGGTGGAGGAGTTCAAGTATACTGGGGTTTTGTTCACAAGTGAGGGAAGGATGGAACGTGAGATTGACAGGTGGATTGGTGCAGCGGCAGCAGTAATGCAGTCGATGTACAGTTCCGTTGTGGTAAAGAAGGAGCTGAGCCAAAAGGCAAAGCTTTCGATTTACCAGTCAATCTACGTTCCTACTCTCACCAATGGTCATGAGCTCTGGGTCATGACCGAAAGAACAAGATCTCGGATACAAACGGCCAAAACGAGTTTCCTTCGCAGGGTGGCAGGGTGCACCCTCATGGATAGGGTGAGGAGCTTTGTCACCCGGGAAGAGCTCGGAGTAGAGCCACTGCTCCTCCACATCGAGAGAAGTCAGCTGAGGTGACATGGGCATCTGTTTTGGATGCCTCCTGGATGCCTACCTAGGGAGGTGTTCCAGGCATGTCCCACTGGGAGGAAGCCTCTGGGAAGACCCAGGACACACTGGAGGGACTATGTCTCTCGGCTGGCCTGGTAACACCTTGGGATCCCCTCGGAGGAGCTGGAGGAAGTGTCTGGAGAAAGGGGAGGTCTGGGGTTCTCTCCTAAGACTGCTGCCCCGACTACCTGGCCCCAGAAAAGCGGTAGAAAATGAATGGATGAACTACTTAGTAACTTCAGTAATGTCTTCAAAAACTGAAAGAGCACTGCTGACAATACAATCTAACTTTGTCATCCGAATATTGTAGTGATATTACTGTAAACTTAGTAACTAAATCATTTTGACTAAGGTATGTCTTTAAAAACAGAAAGAGTACTTCTGATGAAACTAACATCACCATCAGGATAAACAGACAAATAACACTGACCACGCACTTATCAAATCTGTAAAGACAGGACAATCAACACGAACTGGAACCGTTCCACGAACTGGAATCTTTTTTTTAAAAAGACGACAAGCGACAAAACCAGATTCCAACATTTCCAGATTCTAAAAGCTCTCAAGTGAAAAATGTTCCTTACAAACATAATATTGTTGCGTGTTAGCAGAGCACTGTAATCCAACCTCTTGGGTCCACACACAAGCTGGGCTCTCATTGCAGGGAAATAAAAACAAAAACCTTCGGCACATTTATAAACGCAACACAGACGACTCATGTCTCCGAACAATTCTTCTTTCACTTGTTTTAGTTATGGTTTAATTATGGCATCCTCTGCGTAAAACATATGCTGTATAAGTTGGTGGTTCATTCTGCTGTGACAACACCAGATTAATAAAGGGACTAAGCCGAAAAAGTAAATAAAGGAATGAATGAATGGCAGCACAACGTGGCGTTTCTCTGAACACTGTAACAGGTAAAAAACAGTCTTCAAAGCTATATCATGCATATTAGTGAAGTCGCACCTGTTAACACAATAAAGCGTGCTCTATGCGCTTGTTAAGTGGTGACGTATGGAATACTGTTTCCGGGTCTAAGCCACTACTTATTTTAATTGAAAAACATGATCGTTTATAACCCTTTTTAGTCCTATCACACATTAAAGTGAATTTTATATAAAATCAAGGTGCACACATCAGTCTCTGAGCTTGCTGCATCACGAATACCAAAATTGTACAAATTATAAAAAATTTATCACTTTCTGGCCATCGAATATTAGGCATGGATATATATATATATTGCAGTCGTGATTTTTCGAAAGTATTACATCGCTTTGTAAATGTTTATTATTACCATTTTATGAGTCACCCCATACAGTCTGATAGAGCGATTGGACCTCCAAAGCCGCTTTGCATGATGTCACACTTAACAAGAGGATTAGTTTGAACCAAGTCTTTCTGACAAATTAATGCTGAAAACACAATGATTTCACTTTGTACATACAGTACATACAGCCAATCTCCGCACTGTAATTTACACAATCTCATCGTCTTGTCATTGCTTTAAAATTTATTTTCAAATTGGAGGAACGAATTTGCTTAAAACAACACAAGAACAACCAATTTTCACTTTTTAGTTAAATATATGGGTCCTAATTGTGTTTTTTTTTTGCAACGTGGGACATATATATGACTGTCAACATCTCAAAAAATGTAAACTGTATGTTTACGTTTGTAATATTTATATCTTTTGCTAATTTACCTAAAGTGGAACTAAATCTGCATCTCATTTCGGAGTCTGCTACTGTCCACCGGAGGTCGCATTTCACTCATGGACGCATGGTTTCAGAGCTTTTTTTACTTGCTAGAACCCCATGATTGAGTAACGCGAGAGCCTGCGAGACCTGGCGCGTGATCCGAAATGGTGGCGTCCATCTGCTAGACAACAAACAATTTTTTTTTTCACTTTTTTTCTACATTTCATCCACCCAAAATTGTACTACATCATTGCAACTGCACTATACATTTTCCTTTTTCATCGAGGATCAACTTGAAGAATACATCGATGCACATTACAACACACACTGCTGCAACATAGACACACCAGATCACAACAAAAAAGGTAATCCCGCTACAAACTCTAAGAAACCTGGTTCCGATTCACCCTCAATTGTGAATTCAACACCACCCTCACCATCTAGTTGCACCAAGGTAAGCGATATTACTTTCAATCAAAAATAAACTCTCCGGACTTGACAAGAATCGCGCTACTAGAAGTCATTCACAAAGAATTCCAAGAACTCCATCGCAGTTTAAAGTTCAGTCAAGAACAGATAGACAAACTTCTTAAAGGACACAGTTCACACACTTTCCACTCAGCTCACTTTCGTTGTCACAGAAAACAAAATCAATGAAAGAAAACATTTTGGACTTACAAGCACGCAGTATGAGAGACAATCTAGTTTTCATAGGCATCCTGGATCAAACTCCAGATGACCCTGAAAAATTATTTAAGGACTTCATAACAAAACAACTCAAACTGCCAGCTGAACCGTACAAAATATCTCTATTCATCGTGTCCACCGCATCCATTCTCAACTAAACAACCGTCCGCTTCCTATTTGCACTACAAACACAAAGAACTGGTTCAAAAACAAGGCAGACAACTTAAAGGTACAGTTTACGCTCTCAACGAACAATATCCAAAGGACATCCTTGAACACCAAAAACAATAATTCCCAATCAGAAAACAGAAAATAAACAAAAGGAAAATGGGCAATCATAACAGTGGATAAATTATACATAGACGAACAACTATAACGCGATAAGGACAAAAAATGTGTTTTGATGTTTTGTGATCCTTGAAGGCAGACCAACCTTCTAGAACTGTTCTTCTTGTTCTCTCGAACCCACCCTCACTCCCTCTATTCCCTTGCTTCCCATTAACAATCCTTATAACCATCTCCTCTCTCCTATGTTGAATCAGGGGTTCCTTATCACTCAACCAAAATATTACAATGACGGTACCCCAGGGCATCATTGTAGGATGCCTGATCAACCTACGTACCTGTTCACTATTTATCCTCTTACTTCCATTCCCCTTCATCCCACTGTTCCCTTACCACCCATTTTCAACCCTACAATAAAGTCTAGCTCAAAGTGTGGCGTGGTCCATGCTGGTGAATACATGATATAAACAATAATGGAATTACAATGTATATACCTTTTCAAACCTTTAATAAATACGAATTATTATATTAAAGCATTGCTTTTTAAAAGGATTCAATTGAACTCACTTACCATATACGGCTCAAATGGTGTGTTTTTTGGACAGCCTTTTGTGTCGCATTGCAAAACTTTATGTAATGCATGAGCTATGGTATACATGGCAGCGTAGATAGCGAAGGAGAATGAGGGATTCTCATTAATAATATCTTCTGCGGTCAACGATGGGCAGTAATCACAATTTTGATTACATGTATTTGTCTGGAATTTACTCGCATTGATATTGACCGTCCCCATATCTTTATAGATGAATTCATTAAATCCAGGTAATGTCAATAATCGGTCTGTAATGCCAATGACTGTACCGATTTTCTCAATACCTGGCTCCCTTGGAAGTTGTTGATTCATAGACCATGTTTCACCCGCAATCCATACTTTGTCTCGGATGTTGTCCACTATGGCCGTGTTGATAATGTTGACTGCATATTGTGGCACAGCGAACACCACAATGACATTGATGTTAAGCATATCAATCTTTTTAAGTGTCTGACTGTAGTTTGCATCTAGGTTTAGAGCCTCTTGATAGGCCACACAAATACCAGTGTTGTTTATGTAGGTGTTAAACAGATTCAGTCCATCTGTACTGTAAGCATCTTTGCTACCAAGAAAGGCGACCCAGTTCCATCCAAACCACCGTATCATGTGGATAATCATATTTATCATGTCTTTGTTGCTGGGCACTGTTCTTACAAAAGAGGGATAATGAAGTTTATTGCTTAACACAGAGCTTGAAGCTCCATAGTTCACCTTTGAAAGAAGAAAACACTGTTAAAATGATTCCTTTAGCATTTTATGTATATGTAAATTGTACAAAATTTACCAACGGTACAAGGTCCATTGTGATCAGTGGTGCAATTGAAATAGTCCGTGTGCTTCCATATGGGCCTGTTAAAGCGATCACATCAGATTGATAGTTGATGCGCTTTACTTTAGGTTTAATCGATCCATTTTTTGAGATAAAACTTAAAAGTGAATGGAAATTCCTGGTATTTGAACAATGGTCAAACAATTCATAGCCCAGGGAAACATTGGGCAAAAGAGTGCTGGAATTATTAATCTCTTCAATGGCAAACCTCATCACTTGCAACATTTGAAAGCCAGATGGTGAGGCAGTGTACCTTGAAAACATCAGTGAGAAAATTAATAGCATGAAACCCCTTACATTTTGTTACAAGTTCTGGTAGGAAAAACCTCGACCGATCAAAGGTCTTTGCTTACCTGAAACATTCAGTAGTCTCTGGTGTAAAAACGGGAGTCACCTGGTCGATTTCATGTAAGGGGAAAAGACCACCCAATAAGAAATCTCCATCCAAACTGAAGTCAGATGCTGAGCAAGAAAAATTGAAAAACAAACTATTAATAAAGCCCAAAATGCAAACGCTACTAAGCAGCATGGTTTAAAATGGGCTGTTAGTGTTCTTAAAACAGGGATGAGTTGTTGCTTGTTGTGTTGTTGTTGTGAGAGAATTTGGACTCATATACTACTAATTTGCTTAAACATTTGCATTTACTTAAACCACTGGATTCAATGATACAAATCCCCATTTCCATATCTAAACCCATAAAGCACATGTCAATCAGTTATGAAATAGAGCATTACACCACAAGTGTCTTCTCAGCCATGAATTTACAAATGAAATTAGACTCTTGTGAAACAAACTGTATCCATCTGAACTTACAGCAGAGGTTTCCTAGAGCTGTTAAGAAAGAAAGAACTCAGTGATATGTATATTACTGTGGTCATACATGGAGTATAAAATGAATAATTAATACATTCACTCTTAAAAATAAAGATGCCAGGAAGAAACAAAAAGGGTTTTTCACAGTTATGACACAATAATTATAATTTTTTTTTGGTTCCACAAAGTTGTTTAGACACTGAATAGCTGAATAAAGTAAATAAAAAAAAAAAAAAATGGTCACGGTTTATTTTAATGGTTCGTTTGTTGAACTTAAGTTACATTGCAACTAATTCTCATAAGATAAGTAGACTGTTAGGTTGGGGTTAGTGTTAGTGTAAGTTTTCATGTACTTGCAAAGTTTCTTATAGTCAGTTAAACGTTTGTTGAATATCAGTATCAACAGATATTAAGTAGTCAGTCAAGTAATACTCAAATGGACCATCAAAATAAAGTGTTACCAAAAAAATTAACACACTTTTAACCCTTTGACGTGTACAGTAACACCGATGTGATCAGTAAATTGATTTGAATAGGCTAAACCTTTTATTTAAGTGGCTGATGATAATAAATATAGTTAGAAGAATTAATCTGCCTCATTTTTGAACTGTGCAGTGCTGTAGCTGCTTAATTAGGCCTATTATGCTACTCTACTTCAATACCGGTTATTATGGTGGTACTTGGAGAGACTATTTTTTTTGAGGTGGTACTTGGTGAAAAAAGCTTGAAAACCACTGGCCTAGACCATATGATGACCTTAGTGTCATCCCTCTTCAGTAAAACTGAAATGATACATGTGTCATTGCTTTTTATGTATGCCAAATGATTTGTTTACTCAGGATCTACTAATTAAGTCAGAGGTCATGGAGACGTCTTGAATGGAACTAGACTCTTGATGGATTGAGAACAACTGTGTTTCCAGAGTTATTTTGTGTAAATTCACTATAAAGTAAATTTCTTTCTATGCTAGATAGACTTTGTGTATTTTTTTGTGGATCATTCTTACACGTCCTGGGTGAGCTCACAGCCTAGTGGCTGTCTGAATTTTGTATGCTAGTAGTCATTGGAGGAGATGTTGTTCAGAATTGTACGCACACATGAAAATTTCAGATTAAAACACTTATATATATGACACAGTGATGTTATGTGAGAATATAATTGCTGTTGTTTTGATATTGTAAGCAGTGCCACCTACTAACTCTTTGCCAGTGTTGAAGCTGGCTACCAGGGGCGCCGCTAAGGGGGGGAAAGTTAGGACGATTCTAAGGGCCCATGCACTCTAGGGGCCCCCAGAGATCTGCTTTATAATCAATATCAATACTATAATGTAATATAAATTATTAATGTATGTCTCTAAATTACAAGTAAAACAATTTATTAGAAAAAAAACGGCTTATATCGGCCTCTCGTGTCTGTCACTGTCAAATTGCACCCTCCTCCTTTCACTGTATGGTTCAGTCCGTCAGTAGCGGGAAGAGAGTTTATGCTTTGAGAGCGATCGTCAGGGAAACTGTCAAAGCAGCGATAGTTAACACAGATTAAATCCGGTCATCAAAAATGAAAAGAGAGGCTACAAAAAGCAGAGAGACAGAAAAAGGGACGCCAGTTGCTATCACCGTTTTTTGAAAAGAAAGGTAACGTATGTCCATTCACAGAGCTTTCTTTTTGCGGTAATGATAGCGCCGCTAGTTTAATTTCTTTTGCTAATGATGAGCTCTATATATATATATATATATGTCCTCACTCGCTCTTCCCTACGAAGTTCCCCAAACTCTTCTCCCAGTTGAAGAAGCAGGTAACTGAGATCCTGCCTTTAAAAACAGCATGTGCATTGCAGTCTGCGTTTAAGTAATAATTTCACTATGATATTAACTTAATTGTTGACGTGGCCACTATTAAATGACTGCTATTTTTCCACAATGTTGATTATATAGAATGATATTAGTTATAACAGCAAAGCAAACATAAAACTGAAAGACAAAACTTTAAATATATCAAGTTAGGTTTCCTTGAAAGATAATGATCTATTTAATTTTTTTTTGCCCAGTGGACCATTTCTAGTAATATAACTGATTAGTCAAACTCATTCCATATCAGCAGAATAGTGTAAAACAATATCTCAATGTCCATACAGACAATTTTTAAATTAATTATGTATGTTTTAAATATGGCATAGCCAGGATGCTCCTCAAGCCAGTCTTTTGAGCCTGGATTGTTAAAGTAGAGCCCATAGTGAATGGCGCAATTTAAATGTAATAAATCTGCAGAATTCTGTCTGTATTACTTTACTGCATGTACTCAGTTACACAAGCACGTGTGTAAACACACACACACATACAGATATACACACATACACATATTAGCCCCCCTTTATTTTTTTATTTTTTTAATATTTCCCAAATGATGTTTAACAGAGCAAATTTTCACAGTATGTCTCATATATTTTTTCTTCTGGAGAAAGTCTTATTTGTTGTATTTTGGCTTGAATAAAAGCAGTTTTTAATTTTTTAAAAACCATTTTAAGGTCAAAATTATTAGCCCCTTTAAGCAATTTTTTTTCTTGATAGTCTACAGAACAAACCACTGTTATACAATAACTTGCCTAATTACCCTAACCTGCCTAGTTAACCTAATTAACCTAGTTAAGCCTTTAAATGTCACTTTAAGCTGTATAGAAGTGTCTTGAAAAATATCTAGTCAAATAATATTTACTGTCATCATGGCAAAGATATAAGAAATCAGTTATTAGAGATGAGTTATAAAAACTATTATGTTTAGAAATGTGTTAAATTGGTGAAAAAATAAACAGGGCTAATAATTCTGACTTCAACTGTGTGTATATATGCACATAAAAACTTACAATTTTCAGTGAATATTTGATTACTGTTCCTTTTTTTGTACTACGTTTACATTTGAACAATAAATCATCTGCTAGCTCCAATCATGTAGTTTCTCTTACTAAATACTGATAAGTAGTGTACAAAATCAATAATAAACTGCATAGGTCATTATAACTACATCGCGGACAAAGAGTTTGGATAGCTAGCTTGGTAGTAGGGGGCCCATCCTCATATTTTTTCATGGGGCCCAAAATTGCTAGCCCCTGCTGGCTACTGCTGATGATTTTCTGCTAACTATCATCAGTAAACTTTATTTAATTGAATCTCTGAATCTGGCTCGTCTTTATCTGAGACCCCGTTTACACTAGTGCGTTTTAGTTTTAAAACGGCGTTTTAGCATGAAAACGATCCGCGTCCACACTAGCGTCTCTCAACAGATCTCCCTCCACCAGAAACGTATATCACGTGACCATTCGCGCACTCTGGGCATGCGCATTCAAGTATAAACAGGAAGCACGCGTCTCGCTCGGCATCTGGTTATTGTTAGTCAACAAACGCTGGTTGAATGATGAACGTGATGGTAAAGAAAGCAAGAGAGGTCTTTTTGAAGACAGACGACGAGGTCGAGTTGTTACTTAAAGTAACAAATAAATATAAAACATCCATGGCTATCGAACATGTGAAGGCTGGTCTGCCGGTGACGTTATAGCCACGTGCGCTTAAAGAATAAGGGAAGGATACACAATGACCCAAAAGCCCCAATCACGTAGCGAATCTCAGCAGCCATGCCTCCATTTTCCAATGTCTCCGTTTTCCACCGTCTACACTGAGACGGGGCAGCAGCGTTTTAGAATGAAAACGGCCTCTCCAGCGTTTCTAAAACGCTCCGTTTTTGCGGCTCCAAAACGCCGGCGTAGTGTGGACGGATGGCGTAATCGTAGCAGAACTTATACGTTTTAAAACGAAAATGCAAAAACCAGTCTAAGCAAAATGCTAATGGGCGTCTGTAGCTCCTTGCGCCTATTTGGTTACCCCTGGAGAAACGCTTACCACTTCATTACCTGCGACTCGTTTGTGTTCTGACCACATTTGCTTGGTTGTGTACAATATCAATAAAGTGTTAAGTTTTTTAAAAACACTGTTGTTATACATTGAGCCACTAAACATTGTTCTATTGACGTTTCTCTACAGGAGAAATATGTGAACTGCTTCCAAACACTTTAAATACAGTCTGTGTTAGTAAATGCAAGGCTATTTATGAAGTCCAGGCATAACACTGTATGACAGTTTCAGATGACTACAGCTAATCAATCTGTCAGATTCAGGAGTGCATTACAGGTCTAAAGAAAATTACAAATGATAAATTATTGGTTTGTGACATAAAAAAATAAATAATAAAAATAATAAAATAAAACAAAAATATGATGTATATGCCGAGTTCGGCGGCTAATCAGCCGGCATCATCTAAGGTGAAGTAATAGCAACCAGCGAGACCTAGCTGTCACTCAAGTGGCCACGCCCTTAATTATGCAGACTTAATATAACTTAATATAAACTAAATGGATGAGTTATTAAAAAAATTCACCCCCCTCACAGTTGTCATGAAGGGTAATATTAGCTATATGCACCAAAATCGTTCTTTGTACCTGGCTGTAAACACCTTTATTTCTGCTGTAAAGTTGGCCATTTTAACAGTCGGGTCAATAGAAATGTGCTTATTATGGAGTCAGGCCTAGCAGAATTTCAATGAATTGCAGTTTCTGTTGCTTTCATATTAGCTTCACGAGGGAAAACGGGAGGTCGCCTGGTAATATCCTGTGTTCTAAATTGCATCTCTTCATGACAAAGAGTTGTTTAAGTAAGTTATGAAAACAATTGTGGAAACAGAGAAGGAATTTACTTCAGCCATCGGTAAATCATAGTGTGCTACAAAGGTCAGCTAGAAGTGCTATACAGGTGAACTTCACTTCACTGTTTACACCTTACTCTTGTGATGAGTGCAACTTAAGGCTGATTTATACCTCTGCGTCAAGCGCACTCATATGGTCTGGCGCAGCCTTCGCAAAGTTGCATACCCCTCACCGTATGCTGACAGACACCTCTAAAAAAACGTAACTACACATCACGACAATGCGTATTGCAAGCTCTGTGATTGGTCGGTTTGGTGATTGGTCGGTTGGAGTTTTTTGAGGAGAGTGGACAGCAGCAAACCCATTGGAGAGAGTGTTTGTTGAGTCCCGTGAAGGAGCTCCAGTTGAAAACTGTTGTTTTGTGTTTACATTATGGTTAAAGCTGTTGCACGTCTGCCGACTCCCACCTCTGAATGAGCGAGTTTTAGCTACTTGTAGGTAAAGGTAGTGTTCAAAAAAAGCATAACACCCAAGAAACTAGACACAGAGGAATATAAAAACCTACTGCCAGCTAGCATTTCGGTAGTGTATTGCAGAGAAACACAAACATTAGCAGAAGTATAAATGCATGACTATGCGCAAGGCAGGCACCATGGGTCACGACGATCACTTGACGCAGAAGAATTAACTAGCTTTTAGAGAAGGAATACATTGCATGTATGTGCCTATAAAGGAAACTCCTAATATGAAGAACTCTCAATATATATCTTATTCATGTCTACCACATAAGGATCTGTCTGAGGACATATGCATACCTGTCAATGCTGGTTTTTGAAAATAAGGGTTAACTGGCCCCGTCCGCACCCAAAATGCCCACTCCCACAAACAAACACACTAGTAGTAGTCAGGTGAATCGATTTGGTATACCATTTTATTAAGTCTGAGGCTCTATTGCATGAACAAGGGACTTGTTATACACATAAGTTGCAGATTTTGCTTTCCCTAACACCTTCTGAGAAGGAGTGTACTTGTGAGCTTGACCAGTGTGATTGATTTTACATTACAGTAAAGCACAAACTTTACTGTTGTCCAGTGCCATTCTATTTTCTGTAACAGTAATTTTTCTCACCATGCAAAATACACTTTCAGAACTGGCATTGCTGTGAGGAAAATAAAGTGAAACTCATGTCCTTGCATTGATGGCCACAGAATCTATTAAATTTGTTTGGCTGGGGGAGATGCTTTCTTTCTGTCACCTGGTAGTCAGTGAGTTCCTCTCTCAGCCTCATTCAAGTTCAACTGAAGGAACAGGGCTACTAGTAGCCTTGTCACTGTAAGTATTGCTAACTGAACACTGTTGATTTATGTAAATCAATCAATAAATCATATAACACATTAATTGTAAACTGTCCTTCCCTAATTTCTACCTGTCCTTTGAGTAATAGCAAGCTGAGAAGCAGGGTCCAGTACTCTCAGGTCCTTCAAGAGTTGGTTATCAAGTGGAAAGCAGTTGAACATCTTTTTCAGAATGGCTTCATAGAAGTTTTTTTTTATCATTCTACAACAGGGTACTAGTAAAAACAACATTATGCATAAGATAATTAGCAATAATTTTAGGTACACTATAAGAGTTATCCTAGGCTGTCAAAAATAAAATCATAACTAAATAAAAACCACACAGTGAGCTCTGCATTTTGATGAATGCCATTGTTTCTGTTCCTATAAAGAGGTCTTCTTCCACCAACTAATGTCTCACTCCAGTGTTCACCAACCTGAGAGGCACGTCCAAAGGAACATAATCAAGTATACAATTCGGTTGTCCTGTTAATTTTAGGTTTATGTCTCACCTTTGATGAGCTGCGTGTTTTTTTTCCTGTTCAGTACTCTCGAGCTACAGCAGAGTCAGAGTCTGCTACACTTGAGGTAAAATCATCGCAAATAATATTCTTGTTGTCCTCATGTAAACCAAATGGCTCTTGCACAAACAGCTCCAGTACAACTGTCGATGTAACTGTATGGCCTGAAAACTTTGAAGTTCCTTTAAATCGGACGTCTTCTGGTATTAAATCTGCTGGGTAGACACCCTACAACTAAAGACCACAGAAATGGTAAGGATCATTGTTGATGAGACTTATCACAGTGCCTGATTTTTGCAAAGAAGATTGTTAAACAGTATCCACAAAGCTTTGCTGATACCTTGAGGGATGACACAAAAATTGGGACCGGCTATGGATCCCTTCAGATACAACTAAAAACGAGAGTGAAGCATTTTAATCGTGGCTACTCAATTTCAAGAAGCAGGAAGCAGAAAAAGACTTAAAATTCACCTCCCAAAGACACTGCACCAAAACCTGCTGACCAGTATAGCTATTGATGGCACCCAGAGTGTCCTGTTGAGGAAACCGGAGTCATGTTGAGGAAACCAAGTCTTCAAGAAAAGCAAAGTAAATAAATAAAGGACCTCTATAGTTGTCGGTGGTCATCTGGAGCTGAGAAAGGACATCTCAGTCAATTAATGAAAGCTACATACTATCTCCAATGGAAATCTATCAATGACTGCCCACCACCATCCATAGCCGAGTTGAAAAATGAGTGGCCATAACTTTTTATACGCAGAGAACTGTATAACCACTTTTTTCACTAACAAACATCAGCATTCTGGAAAAACTTGAGAACTGTCTCATTGCATCAGGGTGTTTTTCAGGGCTCTGTCCTTCATCCACTCTTTAGAATTTATATGTTGCCTCTTGGCCTGATTATGAATAAGCATTGCAGTTGTACCCAAGCCATATCTATTCATAATCAGGCCAAGAGGCATCATATAAATACTAAACAACAGTGGACCAAGGACAGACCCCTGAAGAACACCCTGATGCAATGGGACAGTCCGAGATCTATGAGAACCCAAGCAGACAAACTGAGAGCGGTCAGCGAGATAAGAGACAAACCAGTTAATCACTGTACCAGACAAACCAATCCACTTCCTGAACCTGTCCAGTAGTATACTGTGACATACGGTGTCAAAAGCAGCTAACAAGACAAGAATGCCACTGGCCCCACTATCCGCAGTTTAAAAAAGGTCATTTACGACCCTAGAACAGTTTCGGTACTGTGACCTGCTCTGAAACCAGACAGAAATTTCTCACATAGAATGTTTGCATGAAGATGATTATCAATATCAAGTTCATCCCACGTGTTGTCCTTGTGATTCAAAGAAAAAAAGACTTCAGACTGCTGTAAATCTTACAAAGTGATTGTATTTATTTTTATTACAAAAACACAAAGTGTTGATGTTCACCAGAGCATGTGAGCAGAGCAGGAATATTACTTGAAGAGCGCAGAGCACTCATCTAAAGGTTCCGGTCAGCTCATTCTACCTAGAATGACCTTTGTTGGTTGTTATGCCAACGTTAGTTCAAGATCTTGTATCTGTGCAATTAGAGGTTAGTCATGGAGATCAAGTATTGTTTTAATGAAGTTGCAAGTCTTGAACACATGTAAAATAAAAATAAAAGTTAAAAATGAGCAGAGAGAGGAAAATGAGAGGGAGTGCAGAAAGACAGTAAAAGTTAGCAAACATTCATTCTGGAATCTAAAGCGCCACATTGCCAGAAAGCACAATGATGTGCTGCGTAAACATGCTCCTAGCAAGGAGTATTTCAAGTAGTATTTCACTATCTGCTCATTAGCCACTATGGCAGGTGAATTCTCAAATTCTACCTGAGCTCAAACACCCCTCTCGCCTTGCAACAGGAGGGAGCCCCGGGTTCGAGAATCTTATGAGCTCAGGGCTCTCTCCCGGGACAACATGCCAAACAAGCTTTATAATCAATCATTAGCTAAGTGTGAACTCTTGAAACCTGATTGAGGGATGTGGGCCGAAGTTAAATATACAAACTATATAACATTAAAGCCGCCATGGGTAATTTCCTAATTTTTTTAATAATATTTAAAAATAAATAGAAAACATTAATCGTATAATGCATTTTTTTTTTACATTTTATGATGAACATAGAATAAAAACAAACAATTCTTTTTAGAATACAATGGAGTTCAATGCTGAACACACTAGTCAAGCTGCACATCCTTTTGTATTGTTGTGTGCATTGTCCTCTATCCATTGAGTAACAGTATGTACATAAAAATCTGAACATTTAATTTAAACATTTAATTTAGGTTTGCTTTTTTGTTGCTCAACAATAACACAAACAAAGAAAAGGTTAATTTAAATTAGAAATGACAAACTCTATTAAAGGCATTCCCCAAGCCCCATCATTTTTTCCTATGGCATGGCGGGCCAAATCAAAGGTTACCACGGGCCAACTCTGGCCCTTGGGCCCTAGTTTAGGTATCTCTGATCTAGAATGAAGAAGTAAGGGCCATTTGCAAAGGACCTGAAGTAGACCACAAAGAATCCAAGATGGATCTAATAATTCAAATAAACCAACAAGATGTCAAATATAAAGCCACCTGCAACAAGGTTTTTGATATTATATAGTGTTTTCTTTGTCTTTTCCAAAGTAATTATTGTGTCATGTTTTGGTTGAAAATGGTGTACAATCTAGATGACACTGGAATGTTTCTTCTATGTTTACTCCAGGATGGAGTAACACATATAAATTCGTATGTCTTTATGATTATTAATAAAGTTGAATGTTTAAGGGCCTATGCTATAGGATGACCTTAGTGTCATCCCACTACAGAGTAAAACTGGAATAATATGTGTGTCATTGCTTTTTCTGTATGCCAAATGATTTGTTTACTCAGGATCTACTAAGCCAGGTCTAAGGTCATGGAGACCTCTTGAGTGGACCTGTACTCTTGAAGAATTGGAGATAACTATTTCCTAAGTTATTTGCCATTTTATGTATTAAATCTTTTAAAGTTAATTTCTTTGTATGGAATCTGCCAGTTTGGATCTAGATTGTAATAGTTTTAAACTAGTTTTGATAAGACGCTGAGGGTACACTCAGCCTTGGGTAAGAAACAGATTGTACTTTGTGTGTGAGTGTAAGAAAAATCCATCCTGTGATTCCTGTCCATTCAAATCGCATATAGAAAGTAAATCGCATCATAATGAACTACCTGAAGACATGGGCTGCATCTCCACTAAAATCAGGTTAAAATCAGTATGTAAGCCGAGTAGTATGTCCGAATTCAAAGAATTCGAAAATCAGTATGCGAGAAGTACACGGATGACCTACTACTTCCGGCGAGATTCTGAAGTGTGCGTCCCATGCACGCTGTGCTATCCCATGATGTTCATTAATGGGAGTGAAGCGACACAACTGACATAAGTAGGTCACGGGATCTTCACAAATTGGCACATGTAGTATGTCCGAATTCCATTCAGTAGTAGGCAGTTTCGGATGCAGTCATGGTCTATTTAGAATTGCAGCAAACTGGAAGCATTAAAAGTGTCCAAGAAGATGTTTTTATTTATTTATTCTTAGGAGTTTTTCACCTTTTATTGGAATAGGACAGTGGAGGTTACAGACAGGAAAGTATTGGGAGCAGGACCACAGGCCAGGAATCAAACTCAAGTCGTCATGTCATATATGTCAGCGCACTTAAACACTAGACTAAAGGCACAGACCAAAAGAAGATGTGTACAATCTTCACACGCATTGACCCAGACACTGCATAGATGCATGTCACTGATAAGATGATGACGGATGTTTACTGTATGATTGCCTTAAATACCCAGCAAGCACAAGACGTCGACATGACGTCAGACTGACGTTGTACCCCAACGCCGTAGGGATGTTGCACCTTGTTTGGAAATGAAAATCGGGTTGATGTCAGAACCCAACGTCAGGCTGACATCAGTGTCCAATGAACAACCTAAAATCAACGTCTAATGATGTTACAGGTTACCACTATGATGTCTATCAGATGTTTGATTATGTTTGCCATACCTAACGAATAAATGTCAGCATTTGATGTTAACGTGACATTGCTTTAAGATGATGGCTTATCATTGGATTTTTGTCACTTTCTAAAACAACCTAAAATCAACCAAATATCATCGTCATTTGACATCGTACATTAGACATTGAATTGTAGTCACCTAACATCACAACCTAAATCTAACCTAATATTAATGTCTTATGACATTGTGTGCCTGCTGGGCAAAAGCTATGTTTACACACATCCACAAATTAGATCTAAATGCATCATTTTTGAACAGCATTTTGAAGGATCTACTTTTACTCATACTTTGAGTAATATTTACAACATACTTTTATTCTACTTGCACGACAAGTATGATTTTTCATTACTTTTTCCACCGGTTTTAACCACCACTGGTTTTAACAAATGAACAAACCTATATGTATGATACTTTAGTGATGTTATGTGAGAGTATAATTACTGTCCTTTTAAGATTGTAAGTAGAACTCTATGCTAGTGTTGAAGCGGGCTTCTGCTGATGAAACAGCAAACTATCTTCAGTAAACTTTCTTTTTAATTGAATCTCTGACTCAGGCTCTTCTTTGAATCTAATAAGAATACTCACTGGACACATTAGCAAATTACAGCTGGATCAAAATGGCAAGATAATGTTGGGTAAAGAATATTTTCCCTGTTTATGTGTAGGTGTATCATTATCCTTCATGAATGAAAGTACAGTTGTGGTGGGAAGTTTAGCCATGCTTATCGTGACTGAATGGATATTTCATGTTGTTCTTTTTTATGTAAATTTTTACAGCTTCTGACCAGCCACCACATAAAGTCAGTCTGTGATCAAGTCCACCAGAACTTAATTGGAGATTGACATTCTTCTGAATAAGTAAATGTGGGGACAGCCAGTATCTGTTCACCTTCCAAAAATGAAAATCGGTTTGAGGCCATCCTTAAAGGGATAGATTTACTCTCTATTTACTTACACTCAAGTGGTTTTTAAAGGGCAAGCTTTGCAAACTGTTTGGACAGAACTGTGTGTAGGTATAGTGTGTCCACTGTCATATTGGAGTGATAAAAACACAACAAGTTTCTTTTTTAAAATTTACTAATGTTAAAATAGGACGCAAATCCCAGTGATCTTGAGGCCCACCACAACATAGGAGTGTGGTTTTCCCCACCCACTGAATTGATTGACAAGTGCCATGTCTCCATAATAATAAGTATACACATGTCCACAGAACATTTTTTGCAAAGAAACTGGGGTTAAAACATATGTTACAAGTATCTGTGATCAGCTGCACCACAATAATTAATTAATTAGTTTAAAACATTTTTAAAACAGTGCATGTATGTCATAAAGACAGTAAAATGGATGTAATTCTTAACCGCTATAATCACCATGGCCGCATGGTGTCAGTAAACGCTAATTTGTGTGGATACTGCAAACGGAATTTTAGTGTGACTCATCATTTCAGAAAGGCTTGAATAAACTCCACCACAAATACCTCAAATAAACTTGATATTTTTGACTAGTGACCTTATTTGTTATACATAGTCTGTCTCTATGACTGCTGTTTATCTGACGAAACGCAGGAAATGCAGCGGTGGGCAGGAAGAAGCAGCTCATTTGGATTTAAAGCCACAGGCTACAAAAACAGCTGCATTTTGATCAGACACCAAAATGGGCAGATTCTACATTATATAATAAATAATCTGATAGGTATTTTGAGCTGAAACTCTACAGATACATTCTGGAGACACCAAAGTCTTATCTTACATGTCATAAAAGGGGTAAAATTGGTGCCCTTTAAACCTTGAGTTTCTTTATTGTTGAAAACAATAAAATATATTTTGAAGAAAGCTAAAAATGCTAAACAGAAGACAACAGAAAAACTGATTAGCGTGACTTCCCAAGTTCCAATCAGCCAGTGAGATTTAAGGGATACGTTTTCATTTAATGCTAAGGTTTACATTTCGGTTCATTTCAGTTCATTTATTTATATAGCACATTTTTTACAACACAACATTGCCCAAAGTGCTGAACACAATCAATACTAATTAAAGTAAAACCTACATCACATACATAACAATTAAAACATAAGGCCAACCTATCAACATTAAAAACATTAAAAAGGCTCAATGCTTAAAGAACAAAGATGAAATTTCAGAAGCTTTTTAAAAAAAGATAAAGTAGAAGCTTGTCTGATGTGGGGTGGAAGCCTGTACAGTTATGCACTTCATTTGTATCCAACTTTTAATGCCCTCTGATTTTGGGAATAATTTACTGTTAGGGTTAGGTTTTGGGGGTTAGGTATGGATTACAGGAATAATGTGATGTTAAAGATGTTAATACAGGATCACATCTTACTAAAATCACAGCGACCCTAGAAAAATAACACAAAATTTTGTGTGCAATAAGTAAGCAGTTTGCTAAATTATTTGTTGTTCACATTAAATGCTAACCAAGGCTCATTCTGAAAACTATATACATTTCTGGAGAGCAGCAAATATGTCCCAGGAGCTAAGATTTTTATTAATATTTTTTGCAGTTTTTGTTTTCGCGAATCCACCAGAGGCTGCTGTGTATACTTTTAAAGATCTCAAATTTCTCTCATGAGTGCCATTCCTGCCTGCTGTTCTCGCGTAAATCCACCAGAGACCGCTGTCGACTCACTGAATGACTGACTGACCGATCGACTGACCCACCCTAAATCTTCCCCAAACCCAACCAATAGTGTTTTCAAAAGCACCGATTGACCCAACTACCCACTTCTCTAAAACCAAACTTTTTTTTAAAGCAATCCAGAAAAAGAAAAGCCCTCGTCTGATTTTTACCACGTTTTTAGATTTTTACCACATTCTCACCCTGTTATTTACTTGATAATTTTTTGAATTCTGTTTTTGTCTCACATGCCTTCTTCACTAGACTTGAACCTGTTGTCGTAGTCAACTCCTCGCTGCGTCTGAAGTCCACCGACGTACATGGCAAGCCCACTGGACAAACTGGTAACAGCAGGAAAGCTGTGCATATGGAGGTAAGCAGTCAACTGGTCAGCACGAAAAAGAACGGCGTCATACCGCAGCGTAGTGTTCAAATTTAATAACAAAATGCAGCCATATGTACTTCTAGCTACATAATTTGCGATCTCCAGAAATGTACATAGCGCTACGTTTTCAGAATGAGCCTATGTTGTTAAATGCGCCTTCTCTAAGGAACCATTAAAATAGCATGTAACTTTAAATATCATTACTTACTAATTAGGATAGTGTTTGACTAATGTTGTCTTTATACTTCAAATATGTAACACGGGGATGTGACACTGACAACTGAGGTGTGGATCCACATGCAAGTTTTATTAGCGATGTCAGAATAGCAATGGTCGACATGAGTAAACAGATGCATACAGACAGTCCAGAATCAGAAACGTGAACAGGCGAGGAGTCAAAAGGTTGGCGGCAGACAAGGATAAACAGGTTAGCAAGGCAAAGGTAGCAACACGGGAAACCAAGACCAAGGAAACGCGTTGTAATGTCACATGAAGCGAACAAGACTCAGCAGCAGTGAGTGTTTCTGTGTGGATTAAATAGTGTGTGTAATCAGTCCTTGATGATCCTCAGGTGGTGTGTGTGCTCAGTGGAGACTTGGAGCAGGAGTGTGTGTGTTGCATGAGTGGAGATGTAGTCCATAAACAGGCGGATTTGTAGTTCTTGCGTGATATATGTGTGTGGACAAGCGATCTCTGGATGTTAGATCACTGGTGATCGTGACAAAATGTATGTGGAGTTTGATTCTAGGAAAACTGATTTAGTTGCATTTTGAGTAAACGAAGCATTTTCAGCACAATAAAACCCAATAAATGAAGAGAACTCAAACCAACTGAGTACTGTAAAACCCAATAAGTTAAAGCAACTCAAACCGCTTCAGGAAAACGATTGCTACGAACCATTTGAGTTGGGTACTGTCAACTCACTCCAATAGGTTCAAGTAATGAGGTATTTAATTAACTCATGGAATCAATAGCTGCCCACTGCTACGGGTGTACGCTCACAGTTTGTGTTTGTGTGTTTGCTCTCACTCTTTACTCAAAATGTGTGTTCGCACTTGGGTTAAAAGCAGAGGACCCATTTCAAGTATGGGTAAAACCATACTTGACAAGCCTCACTTCACTTCATTTTCATAGACACGGTATAGCCGACTGACATATATACAGTATTTAAATGTACAATAACAGACATGTTGACAGTTCTCCACGATGGACGTCCAATGTTCTCCAGCCTCCGGCACTTAGACAACAGCTCCACACAGGAAGTTTGGCCAGAGGAGAAATGGTCGTGTCCAACTAAGCCTGGTTTCTCTAGAGTTTTTTTTCCTTCACTTTTGTCAATTGGTGAAGTTTGTTCTTTGCCACTGCCTTGCTTGGTTTGGGGGAATTGATGAATTTGCTCTTCAGTGTTTGGACCTTTAGCATTGAACATTAAACCACACTGAACAAAACTAAAACTCTGAAAACTAGACTGACACAGTTTCAATTTATTAGAACCTCTATGTTAAGCTGCTTTTGACACAATCTACATTGTAAAAGTGCTATAGAAATGGACATGAATTGAATTGAACATATTGGTGATTCATTCCTTCATTCATTTTCCTTTTGCTTAGTCCCTATATTCATCACGGTTCACTACAGCGGAACGAACCACCAACTTATCCAGCATATGTTTTACACAGTGGATGCCCTTCCAGCTGCAACCCAGTTCTGGGAAATCATTTAACAAGTACAAATCATATACAATTAATTTTGTTTGCAATTAGACATGAAATGCAACAGAGTGGTGCAGAAATTACATAAAAACACAGAAGATCAATTCTATAATAATAATAATTCCTTACATTTATATAGCGCTTTTCTGGGCACTCAAAGCGCTTTACACACAATGGGGGGGGATCTCCTCATCCACCACCAGTGTGCAGCATCCACCTGGATGACGCGACAGCAGCCATTCTGCGCCAGACCGCACACCACACACCAGCTGATTGGTGGAGAGGAGACAGAGTGATGAAGCCAATTAGGATATGGGGATGGTTAGGAGGCCATGATGGACAGAGGCCAATGGGCAGATTTGGCCAGGATGCCGGGGTAAACCCCTACTCTTTCAAAGTACATCCTGGGATTTTTTACAACCACAGAGAGTCGGGACTTCGGTTTAACGTCTCATCCGAAAGACGGCGCTCACAGAGCAGTATAGAGTCCCCTTCACTATACTGGGGCATTAGGACCCACACAGACCGCAGGTTGGGCGCCCCCTGCTGGCCTGACCAACACCACTTCCGGCAGCAACCGAGCTTTCCCATGTGGTCTCCCATCCAGGTACTGACCGGGCGCAGCCCTGCTTAGCTTCAGTGGGCGACCATGTGAGAGTTCTATTAAAACTTTATCACATGACTATTTGAATGCATTTTAAATGCTGTTGGAAACATTTTAGGAATCACTTATAAATGTAAGTAATGTTTAATAAAGTCATATCTAAATAATAGCTATTTATTTTTTTTCAAAACAAATTACTCCAAATAAATATCAACAGCTCCTTTGTTACTATTTAAAATGTTTCAGTTAGGTATAAAAATCGTCCTTAAATTAACTCTAATTAAACTACAATAATTTGTTAAATAAAATGACAAAAACAATATTTTTTGCCTAGCTTATTAATTTATTAACAATATTTATAATTGCTTTATTATTGCATACATATTATAAACCTTGTGACCTTTAATCAGGAAGGTTATTCTTGTATATTTTACATTTACATGACATTTGTTTAACCCAGTTCCTCAAATTTAAATGCTTTTGCATATTTCATTTTGACAATGATCTTGTCATCTTTTCAACATCATTGCTGTCATTAGAAGTGCGCGAGAAAAGGACTTTCCATTACAGTGTAGCAGATAAATAATATTGTACAGTATTAGATCATAGATAGATTGCAAATGCATAACTGACAAATAACATTAACATTACATTATAACATCCTTATTGAGGATATAATAACTTGTTAGTGTGTTATTCCAAAACAGAAATTTTAAATGTTAAAATTGTAATATACAAAGTAATTGTAAAACAATACATCATACTTTACAGGGATACTATCAGAATTTCTGTCCGTTTTCTATGTATTGCTTTTCTGTCCTGTCAACTTGTTCCCTCACGCACTGCTGTTTGTGATTATCTGCTACTTCATCTGTAAGCTGTGATTGAATTGCTACTTAATTCTCTCTTTGTTCTACTCGTTACTTGTTTATTGTTGTTTGCTCTTCACCTGCAGTTACTTTTATCTTCAGCCATTCATGTATGCCGAGGTTCATGCCAAGTTCGCCTTTGTCATCTCCCTGCTGGCAGGAAGAGCATGAGAGTGGGGGGAATGGGAGTTACTCATGTGGCTGTTTTAAAGAAATGATGTGTGTTTGGCCATGAGGCTTCTCGAGTGCTGGTCATTCTGTGTCTAGAACACCAGTACGTTGTGCAATATGCACTTGAGTTCTGCATCACCTTTCAGCCACTAGTGAGAGGAATGAGGTGGCTCTCTCGGCCCATTTCAAGGATGGTCTGCATGCGGAGTTGGAGGAGGAGCTCGATGTGCATGACATCCCTTCCAGCTTGTATCTTCTGGTGGAACTGGCTATATTACCACCTACATTATTGATAATTGTCTGGAGGTGCATCATCAGGTTTGCTTGCTGTGGGGGTGTTTGTCAGCTGCAGGGACAGGACGACTTGTTGCAATCAAGGGAAAGATGAATGCCGCCAAGGATGAAAACCTTCTCCAGAGTGCTCAGGACCTCAGACTGGACCATGTGATATTTCAAATATTTTCTTTTTTAATAAATCTGCAAAAATGTAAATTGTGTTTTTCTGTCAATATGGGGTGCTGTGTGTACATTAATGAGGGGAAGACTTAAATGAATGATTTAGCAAATTACTGCAAAATTACAGAGTGAAAAATGTAAGAAGGTCTAAATCATCTCTTATCTAAGAGTTTACCGCCTGTACAGTATTGCTGCCATTTCTGGATCTTCAATGCTCTTCCATTCAAATGAATTGTTAACCACTTTACAGGCCCCTATCAGACTCCTGGATACACTGTAACTGTATTTATTACAAATACAAATGTAACTACATTCTCATGTAAAAGAAAAGTGTCAATAATACACGATGTAGTCCAACAGCATGGTGCAGTATTTGTTAAACTACAGTGAGTTCAGTCTCCGCTCGGCACTTCACTCCCACAGGTGTAAAGAGGCTGATGCTAGTAGAATATAGCAGTGCTATTAACCAATCAGCTTCAAGAACCAGAAATAACTGCTGTATACATATATGTGACCCTGAGCACAAGACCTCTTATTTTGCACAGGTACATTTTCCCCTTCAATTCCCCCATTAAACACAATAAAAGTTTCATTTTAGGAAACATTTAAAATATTTTGAACCAGTAGGTTTTGTTGTAGAGGTTCCTCTTCTGCTAAAGACACTGTTGCCATAAAAAACTAAACATATATATATAAACTTACATATAACGTAGGAGCGGTATAACAGAAATCAATAAGTCTTCCTAACAACCAATTGCACTTTCTGTTCTGTAAATTGTTTATTTAGCTTTTATTTCAAATTTCTTTTATTAGGTTTTTTACATGGAATATCAACCACAACATTCATTTTATAATTATCTTTCCATGTCGATGTTAACACTACCCCAAATGAACACATCCCTCCCTCAACAGCCTTTAACTTCCCTTTGAGAGAAAATAAATAAATAAAAAGAATGAAAATAGATTTAAAAAAATTAAATAAAGAAAGAAAGAAAGAAAAAAAAAGGGGGGGGGGGGGGAATAAGTATGTATTCATATATTATTGCTCAGCTTAGGAATCAAAAGGGCACCACAACTTGTCAAAGGTCTTTAAAGAACCATTAAGTGATAGTCTCATTTTTTCTAATTTAATGCAAGTAAACACTTCTTTTATCCATGCATCAAAAGAGGGTGAAGAGACATGTTTCATTTATTTAGCTTTTGATTTGATGTCGCAAAACAAAGCTTTTTAAGGAATGTTTTATATGAAAATGACTGTTTTTCCGATGCAAAGCAAACATGAAGGATTCAAAACAGAGAAAATATCTGTAAATTGATTATTAGTGTTTTTAAACATCCCACTGTGAGTATTGAAGATGAAGACAAGATACTCAGTGGCCTGTGTATAGAATCTTTTTTAAATAGAATCATTAATGTTTCCCTGTACCATTGATTTTGGGTAGGTTTCTAGTTGATGCTTATTGATTATTGTTAATATAGTTGTTGTTTTGCATTTTAAGTAAATACACTTGTATTG
>CAIGQQ010006939.1:5302-16696 GCA_903798035.1 Danio albolineatus
AGAAAATAAAAGTTGTGATCACGAGTTGAGTTGTAAATCGAGATCACGAGACAATAAAAGTCGTGATCACGAGCTGACTTGTAAATCGAGATCACGAGAAAAGAAAAGTCGTGATCATGAGTAAACGAGTTGCTATGTCGAGATCAAGAGGAAAATAAAAGTCGTGATCATGAGTAAACAAGTTCTTAAATTAAGATCACGAGAAAATAAAAGTTGTTATCATGAGTAAACGAGTTATTTCGAGATTACAAGAAAATAAAAGTCTTGATCATGAGTAAACAAGCTCTTAAATAGAGATCAAGATAAAATTTAATTCGTGATCACGAGTAAATGAGTTGTTAAAACGAGATCAAAAGAAAATAAATGTTGTGATCTCGCGTAAATGAGTTGCTATGTCGAGAACAAGAGAAAACAAGAGTTGTGATCACGAGTAAATGAGTTGTTAAGTCGAGATCACAAGAAAATAAAAGTCACTCACGAGTAAACGAGTTCTTAAATCGAGATTAAGAGAAAATAAAAGTCACTCACGAGTAAACGAGTTCTTAAATCGAGATCAAGAGAAAATAAATGCTGTGATCATGAGTAAATGACTTTTTAAGTCGAGATCATGAGGAAATAAGTCGTGATCATGAGTAAATGAGTTATGTCGAGATTACAAGAAAATAAAAGTCGTGATCATGAGTAAACAAGCTCTTATATCGAGATCAAAAGAAAATAAAAGTCGTGATCGCGAGTAAATGAGTTCTCAAATCGAGATCACAAGAAAATTAAGCCGGGATCACGAGAAAACCAAAGAAAAAAATGGCCTCTTAGGACTTTCGTAATTATTAGCAATATTTTTTTCCATTGTCTGCGAAAAAAAAGAATATTGTTATACAATGACTTGCCTAATTACCCTAACTTTAACCTAATTTACCTAGCTAAGCCTTTAAAGCACTTTAAGCTGAATACTAGCATCTTGAAAAATATCTAGTCAAATATTATGTGCTGTCATCATGGCAAAGATAAAAGACATCAGCTATTAGAAATAAGTTATTAAAACTATCATGTTTACAAATGCACTGACAAAAATCTTTTCTCCATTAAACAGAAATTGGGGGGGAAATGCTCATAATTCAGGAGGGCTGATCATTCTGACTTCAACTGTAAATGTGGCTGAGACTGATCGCCAGTGGGAGTGGTCAGTGGGATTGATGTTTGGACTGGAGAATCACGAACGGTTTAATGATGCTTGGACTCCAGAGAGGACTGGCAGAGCCGCACACACGCTTGGCAAGCTCAGGGGCGTAAACAGCACTAGCGCGATGGTCACTAAATCTAAGCAAGCGGCTGCATCGGGCAGCCAAGTAACACCTGTTTGGAGCCGCTCGGATCATTTGCTGTCCGAGCTGCATGTAAATTCAAGAGTCTGGGCTTCTTTGTGATTCTGTGTCCAGCGGGAAGCATCTGTGGAGAGCAATGGGTCGTGACCTCTTAGTTGCGCACGCCTGAAAACACATTTATAAGACGGTCACGTATAGCACCGCATCATGACAGAATCCATCTTTACTGAGGACTCGGGTACAGTTGAAGTCAAAATTATTAGCCCTCCTTATTAATAGCCCCCCTGTTTATTTTTATTCCCCAATTTCCAGTGGTGGAAAGAGTACTGAAAAATCATACTCAAGTAAAAGTACCATTACTTGCCCAAAAATGTAGTGCAAGTAGAGTAAAAGTCTCTGTAGTAAATATTACTCAAAGTATGAGTAAAAAGTAGAGCTCTTAAAAGTACTCAAGAGTAGTGAGTATTACACTGTAAAAAAGTTGATGCGTTTACAGAATGTTACGTTTACACATCCCTACACAAACAACATGTAGTGTATTTAGGGATCTTCCTATTTTCATTCGTTCCTTCCTACCTTCCTTCAATTATTTGTTTGTTCTCTCCTTCCTTCATTCATTCGTTTGTTCCCTCCTTCCTTCGTTCGTTCATATTTTTGTTTCTTCATACATTAGGTCCTTTTGTTCATTTATTCGTTTGTTCGTTCCTTCCTTCCTTAGTTTGTTCAGTCCTTCCTTGAATTCTTCCTTCATTTATTTGGTCCTTACTTCTTTCCTCCCTTCATTTGTTCGCTCATTCTTTCTTCCATATTTTTCTTTCTTCCTTCATTAGGTCCTTTGCTCATTCGTTTGTTCCTTCTTTCCTTCCTTAGTTTGTTCAGCCCTTCCTTGAATTCTTACTTCATTGATTTGGTCTTTCTTTCCTCCCTTCATTTGTTCGCTCATTCTTTCTTTCATATTTCTGTTCCTTCCTTTTTTTAGGTCCTTTGTTCATTCATTTGTTCGTTCGTTCGTTCCTTCTTTCCTTCCTTAGTTTGTTCAGTCCTTCCTTGAATCCTTCATTTATTTGGTTCTTCGATCCTTCCTTCCATTCCTTGTTCAGGCCTTCCTTTTATTTGGCCCTTCCTTCCATTCTTCATTTGTTCCATTTAGTGATTGTTTAAGGCTGTTTGATGATTTCAGTCATCATACAGTCGACATCCATCATTTTCAGTGACATGCAGTCTATAAACAGTCTCCGGATCATTGCGTGTACATATTTTGGACATCTTCTTGGACATTTTTAATGTTTCCAAAAGGTTTGCTGCATTTATAAAGCGCCCATGTCTTGAGGTTGTTCAGTATGATGTGATTTACTTTCTCTGTGTGATTTAATTGGACAGGAATCACAGGACTGATCTTTCTACTGTAGACAATGACCATAGACAAGAAAGAAATAAAGTAGTGACTGCTGCTTGAAGGAAAGTAGTGGAGTAAAAGTACCGATACTGCACTAAACATGTACTCAAGGGAAAGTAAAAGTCCACATTTTTAAAACTACACTGTAAAGTACAATTCCTGAGAAAAACTACTCAATTACAGTAATTTGAGTATTTGTAATTAGTTACTTTACACCACTGCCAATTTCTGAGTTTAACAGAAAGAAGATTTTTTAAAAAACATTTCTAAACATAATAGTTTTGTGGTGCGTTCACACCAGACACGGATGAAGCGTCAATTGCAAGTGATTTACATGTTAAGTCAATGCAAAGACGTGGATAGACATCCTGCTGCACGATACGGGCGAACGAGGTGGCGCGAATGACATGATTCGAGCGAATGAAGCGTCACGAGTTGAGTGTTTTGCACGATTGATGCTCTTAATGCGTTCTCCGCGTTAACCAATCAGCAGTATTTTTGTCTTGTAGGGGTGTGATTATGACGTAGCGCCTGCTGTTGGTGTCTCGGGGGGAAATCCTCCTGCAGACACCGGACAACAGTTCATCAAACTGGGCTCGGCTCAGTCGGAAGCGCCACTGAAAGCTTACATCATCCAGGTATGATGGTGTTTTGAAGGAGTTTGTGAACTCTGAAAGCATCTAGTGGACTTCAAATGAATCAACACTGTTTTTCAGCCTTAATAAAGCACATAAACACAGCTATTTTCTCAATAAAATCCATGTTAGCCATTCAGCAATGAAGCTAGAGTCACCGGGCACACAGAATCCGTGAAGTGAATTTTAATAAAATTAAAAAAATAATCAAACAAACATAATTCTGTTGCACTATTACACTTGATTTTGGTTTTATTCTAAAGACAACAACAACAACAAAACATGTTAACTGAGAATCTGAATATTGCCCGGCATACTTCAAGTGAAGTTTATTTATAAACTAATTTCGAGAGGATCACGTGCTTATGATTGTTCTACAGCTGGTCCAGCATCAGCTCACGACTGATTCACCAATCAGATGATTCCTAACTCACTATAAATAACCAGAGTTTTCTTATCTCAGTATCTTCATCTTGAAGAATCCCCCCATTACCCACCCCTACTCCTCCTCCTTTTCAGATGAGTGACAAGGTGGCCCAGTTATTAGCACTGTTGCCTCACAGCAAAATAATATCTCTGGTTAAAGTCCCTACTAAATCAGTTGACATTTCTGTGCAGAGTTTGCTTGTTCTCCTCGTGCTCGCATGGGTTTTACCCAGGTTCTCCGGTTTCTCTCCCACAGTCCAAAAAGACGCAACATAATTAAATTGAACATACCAAATTGATACCATAGCCAAGCTCTTAGCAAATGTACATCTCTCCTTAGCCATACTATAGCTGTCATTAGCCAGAAATAAGTCGGGTGAGTTCATCAAGATCTACCTGAGCTCGAACTCTCCTCTCGCCCTGCAAATGAGAGGGAGCCCAGGGCTCGAGGATCTCATGAGCCCAGGGCTCTCTCCTGGGACAGCATGCCAAACAAGCTTTAGCAATAATCAGCTAAGTGTGAACTCTTGAAAGGTGATTTAGTATTTAAAAATGTTTTATTTTAATTATTTTTTAAAATAAATTGGTCTTACACTTCATATTGTCAGATTTTTAATAGTATAGCTATTAATTTCGATACTTTTAACATAAACCAACATATCAACCATTTGCTAGAGACTGATATTTTAGAAATAATGGGATGTGTTGAAAAAAATAAATGCATTGAGTGTGTTAACTAGCAACATTAGGAGTTAATGCAATCAAAAAAAAAATTCTTGGTGACAGCTAAAGGGTTAAGATTAAAAGTTGTTGGAAGACTGTTCAAGGCTCCATAATGCAATTCAAAAGCATTAATAAACTGGCAAAAACAAAAACATGAATCACAAATTTGGAAAACTGCCAAGTTACGGATATTTCTTCCAGTGTTAGTAACTCCTCAGAAGTCTTCAGTCTTGTAAGTTTGCTTCTAGGTAAACTAAAGACTTTTTAAAACATTTTTTAAACATAATAGTTTTATGCTGTGTTCACACCAGACCCGGATGAAGAGTCAATTGCGAGTGATTTACATGTTAGGTCAATGCAAAGGCGTGGATAGACATCCTGCTGTGCGATACGGGCGACTGAGGTGGCGTGAATGACACAATATGCGCGAATGAAGCATCACGAGTTGAGTGTTTTGCACGGTTGATGCTCTTAATGCGTTCTCCGCGTTAACCAATCAAAAATGCATTGAGTGTGTTAACTAGTGACATTAGGAGTTAATGCAATCCAATTTTTTCTTTTTCTTGGTGGGACAACTAAAGGGTTAAGATTAAAAGTTGTTGGAAGAAAGTTCAAGGCTCCATAATGCAATTCAAAAGCATTAATAAACTGGCAAAAACAAAAAACATGAATCACAAATTCGGAAAACTGCTAAGTTACGGATATTTCTACCAGTGTTAGTAACTCCTCAGAAGCCTTCACTGTTGTAAGTTTGCTTCTAGGTAAACTAATAAAAAACCTGGAGTCCTGGAAGTTGCACAGATGATTGCCAGCAAAAACCCCTCTATTTTAAACCAGCCATTTTTATTTTTTGGCTGTATGCATCACAGTGTCTGTGCAGAGCCTGTAGGCGTGACGTCTGAGATGGAGACGACTATTCCTCTCTCTCTCAGTCGCTTTCATACATAATTTTATATGGATTGCATGGCTGAGCGTATCCTTGAGGCCCGTCCTTTCTCCGAGACACATGCTGTTCTGCAAAAACTGTGATCTTCTTTAACAGATTCGCCAGACGCGTCAGACCGAAACACGCTCATTCTCCCTGTAACACTTGCCTTTCATTGTTCGGCATCCAGAAACAGCGTCTGCAACAATTCACCTTGTTTCCTTTTCAAAACAGGGTGACTGACACGGTGTGTTTGGCTGAATGCGAGTGTGTGTGTGTGTAGGTTATGAACAAGGTGATGCTTTTGCTTTCTGCGACCTCTTCTAATTAGAGTGATTATGCGCTTTAGTGGGCCGACGCACGCTGCCTGCCTGCTAGAGGTCAGGAGAAGAGATATTTACTTAGAAAAATGGCAGCACTATAAACAGACTCGGGCTCTGCGTTTACCGTTTAACCTCTATAAACCTCAGGGCTCACTGACACACACTCTCAGATATGATCAGTTTCAAACACACCGTGCATCATCAGCTGGGTTTGTGTGCGTGTGTGCTGGTTGTAAAGTGTATACATGGAAAACATGGATCAAGATTAATCACATTCAAAATAAAAGCTTGTGTGTATGTGTGTGTGTGTATATATATATATTTTATAACAATTCCGACTAAGCATATCTAAAGTGCTATTCTATCAGATGGTTAATTTACGTGGCTGACTGCCTGCAAATGTAGCAGCCTTTGCTTTGGACGCAGTAACCTTTGAACTCGGTTACGGTTGAAAAAGCGGTTACGTTACACCCGCCCAAGCAAATAAGTGATACACAACACCAAGGCAGCCCGGATTGCCAGATGCCACTTGAAATGCGGTTTAAATCCAATCCTGCATCCAATCTTTAGTGCTAAATTCACCCTCATGCTTCATCGTAACATCACAACTTTTTGTTTACCTCGACGAGAAATCCCCTTGCGATTTAGTCTTGTATCCCGAGATCTCGTCACACCCCTAATATATACACATGTGTATATTTGAAAATAATGCTTCAAAACATTCACATATTTATGTACAACAATATTATCTTTTCATTGCCAGAAACTACATTACATTACAGAAACTACATTACTAAATTACTTTAGTTTGTCTGCGTACGTTTTATTGACTCGCTAAACGTTCATTTGCATTTTATGAATCACCAAGGACCAGTTTTTTTAGGTTTAAGTATATTGTTCTAAGTCACATACATATTGGATGGTCTGTGGGTTATTAACTGAATATCTTTTTTGGGTAAACTATCTTTATAAATATAGTTTCATAACTAAACTAACTAACTAACTAACTAACTAACTAACTAACTGTGCTCTGTAAAAAAGGCATTTCTTATTTATATTTGTTGTCTTATGTCTAGTCCAAATATCTAAAAATTCTCAAATCATGTAGCATTTGAAATCAAGCAAAAATACTGTGTTGCTTTAAGAAATAATATGCCAAAATGATGTTAATCAAGCAAACTGCCAATGGGGTGAGCAAAATAACCCCTTAGCATTCCTGTAAAATTTGCTTAAATGCCTAAAAAAAGGTTTATTCCTTAAGCTTAAGACACACTGCAGATGCCTGCAGAAGACTATAATTAAGAGGTATTAGTTTGAAAAGACAATTTGATCAAAGCTTGAAGACTTACCAAGCCAAATTTTCTGTTTTGATAACAGTACCTTAGAAAATATGTGTTTTTATTTTTATGTATATATTTGATTGCTCCGGCTTTTAGTTTGAAATGATAGCGTTGCATTCCTCGAATGTTTATTGATATGGGTCGTGGACTAAATATTTTACTGAATTGGATTGGCTGGACCCTTTGCAGAGTAATTACACCCTGTTTGTTGAAATGTTATGGAACTGAGGCATAAAATGTGATTTTCTTCAGTTTTGTTTTTGTTTCTGCGGTTATCGGCAGTTTGACAAAGACACGAATTGTGTCTGCTATGTTTATTGTGTCTTAAAATGGTTCAAATAGTGTTAATCACATGAATCTCAGCTTTCAAATGATATATGACATGTTTAGTCTTTTTTCAGCCATTATATTTCGCGATGTTTCCCCAAAGTTTCCTATTAAACATGCAATGTACCGTAGGCGGTACATCGGAACGCCAACGGGATAATTTAGTTTTCTCTTTTGACATACAATTTTTTTTCTTAGCCCATTGGCAGATTATTTGGCTTGCTTTAGGGAAAACTCTATTTAATTTTGACATATTATTTCTTAAAAAAAGACAATATGTTTACCTTGTCTAGAAAATTCTTCATGACTTAAGACCATTTAGATATTTGGACTAGAAACAATACAAAAAACATTTGTAGTGTTCTAACTTGTACCATCTTATTATGTCTGTGTGTGTATTCTAAAATAATTCCTCCATGAGAGACTGTGTGATTTTGTATGAGATCAGTTAAATGAAGCTCGTTGTTTGAAGGAGCGTTTGAGAGACAGACATGAATAGAAATGGAGGCTGAAAGTACTGCTGGATCGTCTGAGTGATAATATTGTCTGATAAAGCACCAAAGCTTTCCAGAAAAACTAACAAAGTGCTTGAGGGAGGCTAAATATATTTTCTTTCACTCCGTGCATCCTTCATCTCTCTCTGTCACACACAAATACACACACACACAGGCTGCGTCACAAATAATTAGCAGTGTTTGTTAAGACAAGTATCTCTCTTCTTTTGGTACTGCTCGTATTTCAGGGTTACGATCTGAATAAACTCAAATCCAGAGTAGTACACTTAAAAATAAATGTATTCAACCTGGCAACAACCTTGTAACCTCATAAAAACATACTTAAAGCTACTTAAAAACACTTTTAAAAGGGTTATGAACCAAATAAAATCTAAATTCGGTCAATCTTTTTACAGAAAATTATTAAAGAAACTGTTTTTATGAAGGCGGCACGGTGGCTCAGTGGTTCCCCTTACAGTCCAAAGTCATGCGCTATACTGTAGGTGAGTTGGATAAACTAAATTGGCCAAAGTGTATGAGTGTGTGTGTGAGAGAATGAGAGTGTATGGGTGTTTCCCAGTACTGGGTTGCAGCTGGAAGGGCATCCGCTGTGTAAAACACATGCTGGAGTAGTTGGTGGTTCATTCCCCTGTGGTGACCCCTGATAAATAAGGTACTAAGCCGAAGGAAAATGAATGAATGAATGTTTTTACGATACAGAACTCAAACGCTTATCACTAGTCTAAACACAACCTATTTTTTTAACTGTCAGCCAATGACTACTTCCTTGTCGACAATTGGCCACGCCTACTCAACTGGTGTGTTTTAATGATGGGGATGAAAACAGGACAGATAATAGCCTATTACTTCTGAACTATCATGTTATTGTTGTAAATATCTTGAGAACATTATAAAATGGATTGTAGAAAACAGAACAAAAAAATAAAAAGATTTCAATCTGCCCTTAAATTTGCAATGAAAAAGTGATTGATGCATACACATTCATACATACAGTAAAGCAGATTTGAAGGGGTCCTATTATGTTCTTTTTTACAAGATGTAAAATAAGTCTTTGGAGTCTCCAGAATATGCTTGTCAAGTTTCAGCTTAAAATACCTGTTATTTACCTGTCATACCTATCATTAATTACACCCTGTTGAAAATGGCAATTTTTGGATCAGAGGGAATTTTATCTCTTTTGGGCCCATGTCTTTAAATGCAAATGAGCTGGTTCTCCCTGCCCACTGTCAAGGCATGCCCACTAATCCATAAAGTTGGCTTTAAAATCACTGTTTTAGATCCAGGGTTAATTTTAGGGGGGAAAAAAGGTTTACACCAGACCAATAAGGTTGTGTACACACTATTTCTACACACATTTCTCTCCAAACAGCTTCCAAAAGTTGATTTGGTATAATCGATGCCTTTTAAATGCAGTTATATTGACTTTTTATTAATCAGATACAATTTCACATTTTCTACTCAAATGGTGCGTTTTAATAATGGGGATCAAAACAGAACAGAAAATAGCCTATTACTTCAAAACGATCATGCTTCTTTGATGTAAATATCTTAATAACATTATAAACGGACCTCAGAAAACAGGACTAAATAAAAAAAAGATTCTAACTAGTCCTTCAATTGGCAATTAAAAAAGTGATTTATACATAGAAAATTCTACAGCAGATTTAAAGGGGTCCTATTATGCCTCTTTTTACAAGATATAATATAAGTCTTTGGTGTCTCCAGAAAATGTTTGTCAAGTTTCAATACCCATCAGATCATTTATTACACCCTGTTGAAAATGTCACTTTCTGGATCAGAGTGAATTTTAGCACTGTGCCTTTAAATGCAAATGAGCTGGTTCTCCCTGCCCACTGTTCAGGCATGCCCACTAATCCATAAAGTTGGCCTTAAAAATCACTGTGTTTCAGATCCTGGTTTAATTTCAGTGGGAAAAAAGGACGATGTGCGTACACCAGAGCAATGTGGTTGTGTACACATTTATGTACACGTTTACGTCCAAACAGCTTATGAAAGTTGACTATGTATGGTTGATGCCCTTTTAAATGCAGTTATATATCTTTTATCATGTAAAATGTAACATTCATTCTTTCATTTTCTTGTTCGCTTAGTCCCTTTATTAATCTGTGGTCACCACAGTGGAATGAACCACCAACTTATCCAGCATGTGTTTTGCGCAGTGGATGCAACCCATCACTGGGAAACATCCATAAACATTCCTTCACACACATACACTAGGGCCTATTTAGCTTACCCAATAATAAACTAGTTTGTTCATTATATAAATAAGAGATTAATAAGTAAATAAAAAAGACGATGTGTTTACACCACAAAAATATGCCTGTGTACAGACTATTCTTAACCACATTTTTCTCCAAACAGCTTCCAAAAGTTGACTTTGCATGATAGGCACCCTTTAAATGCAGTTATACAGATATTTTCTCACATACAAATTAACATTTTATATAATAAACTAATTTGTTTATTATATAAATAGGAGATTGAGGATAGGAAATATTAATGATAATAAAGAATTGATGTGTTTATAACACACCAATACACACTATTCATACACACATTTTTGTCCAAACATCTTTCAAACGTTGATTTTGCATCATTGATGCCCTTTTTAATGCAGTTACATTTTTTTTGTACCAGATATGATTTAACATTTCATATAACTCATAAACTAATAAACAAATCTGTTTGTTATATAAATAGGAGATCAATAAGGATAGAAAATAATAATGCGTTAATGCGTTTACACCACACCAATATAGCTGTGTAAGAAGAATTCTTTTACACATTTCTGTCCAAACAGCTTCCTGTCACACAAGGAGGATTATCTATTTTCATCAATTTATTCCAAAAGGCAGGTTTAATTAACAATAGAAGCAAGTTCTAGTCTTTCCCAATAAGCAGGTGGAAGGTTGTTAACAATGTAAACAACGGGCTTCAGTCAAACATATAGGATAAAGTCACTTCCCTTAATGATAGCCTGTTCATCCACAGGTTTGAGAGAAACGTCTACACAAGAAAATCACTCATTGAAGAGGGGAACATCCACGGAAGAAGGCGAGTCAGGGAGAAGGTAAGGTGAACCTTCAGACATCGATTCCAGCCACTGACTGACTGGAATCGTTGGGTTATAAAGGGGAGTGCAGATGATGAGGGCAGGTGTGACTCATGAGAACTCAGGTGAGAGTGATCGGGCGTGATGAGGGGTGGCGGGAGATGGGGAACGATGATTGGTGCTGAGGGAACGTGCTGGTGAGAGAGAATGGTAAACAGAGCAGCAGGAACGAGTCGGAGATGTGACACTTCTGAAAATTTATATTTTATAAGATGCAATTCAACATTGTATATAATAAACTGATTTGTTTATTATATAAATAGGAGATTGATAAGCATAGGAAATAATAATAATAATAATAATAATAATAATAATAATAATAATAACTA